>VUYV01000447.1:252776-387172 GCA_008711295.1 Anarhynchus alexandrinus
GGGGGGGGGGGCCGGGGGGAGGAGGTTGGTGAAGTTTTTTAGGCACAATAAATTTTGCACTGCCAAGGAATTGAGTTTTGAAATGCAATTGTGACTCCATGTGCTGATTACATGCATGGATATGTCATTTGCAAAACCAAACCAGTGGTTGCAGTGTTTTGAAAATGCAGCCTCATTATCCCTTACTTTAAATATTTTTATAGAAGCCAGTGCACGATAAATATAAATATGGTACAGAAGCAGAGACACTAGGAACATCTTTTTATGCACATGAAGGAATTAGAAGCCTATGGATGTCTGCAGATGGGAAGCAAGATGAAATTGTAAAAGCATTTTGTTACCTTGAGATTTAGTGCCTTGTTTCACATGGCAAGAAATTTTCTTTGTACTATGTGTTGCATTTACTCAGAGTTTTGTTGTTCTGAATACTGTCTGTTGGAAAAAGTGAATTATTGGTAGCCTTTCGCCTTGCTACTTTTTTTTCATCCTAGTTTGGAAATTTACATTTTATATTGTTTTAAATTGCCTTGCCTTTGACCTTAGGGAAGTTAATCAGATTTTCCATGCTGGCATTTCCATTTACAGAGAGCTACTGCTTGAGGATGTTAATGTATAATTCTTTCATTTAGGATTTTCTTTAAGGTGACCAATCAACTGAACAGCTGCTTCCCCATGGAAACCAAGTAGAAGCTGTTGAGCTTTCTATAACATCGTTGATTTACTGTATTTTATTTCAGGGTCATATGTGATACAAAGCTCACTCCCAGGTGGCACTGGTTTATTTCATATAAGTAAAATCTACATAACTATTCATGTCATTATTGTTCAACCCACATTTTTTCATTAAATACAATAAGGACACACAAAAATGGTTTTGTAGTATCAGGTATGGTGGACTACTACTGACTTTTACAGTGCAGGATTTATCCAGTACAGAAAAGCTGTATTACAAACCTTGTGTTGCCCTTCTGTGGAGCAAAGCTGGCACTGATAAAATCTACAGTAAGCAGTGATGTGATCTGTATGCCATGTGTTGCTGTGCCCCTGTGGGAGGACAGTCACTACCTTCCCTGTATATTTGAATAAGATTAATGAATATGGTATAATAAAATGTCACAAAAATCAAGATTAGCATCTTGGATTTGAGTGGAAGAGACTATTTACAGTGCTTATTTATCACATCCATCCTATCTGACTTTATTTTGTATGTTATCTTAATGTGTAACGATTATGTAGTTATGTACCCTATCCTGAATTCTTATTTAGGACAAATACTTTCAATATGCTTATTACTATTATTTTTCCCTAACAAAGAGCTTTAAAGTATAACAAAGACAAGGTGTGGAGGCCAATAGTTTTAATAAAAAATGTTATGTATTGATAGTCTTTTTCTTTTCAATTGAGACAAAAGCAGCTGTTACCTTTCGGATAACTGGGACTAGTATAGGAACTTGAAATACATCAGTAACTATATTTTATGAGATACATGACTGTTTTTTCACTTCTACTGCCTGTGTAATTATAACATATAATGAGGAAGGTCTTTAAGTCCAAAATCAATGTCAGGCTGAAATTATGAAATCAAGATCATATTGAATGTCTCATAGCAACGTTTCTATTTATTGAAAGCCCCAATTATCCTGTACTTCATCCCGACAAGCACGCATCACTGTTTATTAACAGTTTGTGCAAAAAGGAGTTAATCGGGTCTCTATTTTTGAGAGAAGTCGGCATGGCACAGGATGAAAGTTGTGGGGCAAATGGCTTTTCCTACAGGGAAGGCCCCTTAAAAGCGGCCTTGCAGAGGAGAAGAATTGCCTGAAATTTTTTTTCTTGATTAAATGAAAGTGGCAGTGGTTTCTCAGAGTTCACAGATTTCAGAGTTGATGCAAGACCATTTCCACATAAGTTCAGGAGGGGCTGCTCCTGGAACATGGCTGCTGTGGAAAGGTAACTCATTGCTAAGTCCCAGTGCTGGAAGAGGTTTAGTACCTTCCACAAGGTAAAAGGGGAATTACACACTTGCTGGCCAGAGCCCTTACTGAACAGATTTGTCTCTTCACGGAAAATACAAAATGAAAACCTGTAGACTTACTGACAGATTTTCTTCTCTCTTAAGTTTGAGGTACACATGCACAGCATTATTGTCTGGGTGCTCGTCAGCGTTAACCCCCTAAAATAATACTGAATCACCTGTTTGAGCATAAAAGAAAATACAGAGAATTAAATGCATTTCATAAGCAGTTAAAGAGGAAAAAATAGGTCAAATTTATCCCAAGCAGCCTTGAGAGCATCCTTTTTAAAGTATTTATGTTGTGAAGAGATCTGCTTTATGTAAGTCTCTGAAGATCAAGAATACAGGCAAATGTAATTGCAAAGCAGAGCAGAAGGAAGCTTTGTTAGTACTGATGAGGCTTCTAGTCTCCCAGCCTTCCTCTTGTATGCAGAGATGAAAGAAACAATTGAGGCAGCCAAAAAGATTTTAAGTTAGAAGCAATGAATTTAACTAATCACAGTATGCAGACTGTTCAGTGCTGTCCTACAGTTTAAGAACAGATACATTACTGCATGTTCCTGTACAGCCTGTAATTGTTCTACATGCTTTATCTAGTAAATGCCACATACACCTCAGCCCCCAAATTTTCATTAAAGCAGAAAGTGCAAAGCAAAGAAATGGAGACGTGATCTTTCCTCTCCCTCCTGCTTTCTCCCCCACTATATCTACAGCTTGTACCAAGTACAGCTGCTTGTACTTCCGTATCCCCAGACAACGGATTCCTCAGCCTCACTCAGGAACAGAATTTTGTTTGAACTATATTACTAGATGCAAAGCTCCTAGCCCACTCATTCCTTTTAACCACCAGTTATGTTTTTTTGCTTATAATCAAAGCTAAATTCTTAGGCTTTGTCCAGTCAGAGCATAAGACCTAGCCTTCTAGCTGCTTCACCACTCTTTATCTGCAAATCAAACCATGGCTACTTTTCTACTGTCTTTCTTTCCAGTCGCCCCTGCCATTATCCCCAGTGCTCTCTTTAGTACATTCATTTAGGGCTGTTACAGATGTACAGATGTTACAGACTAATAGGGCATACCTCCAAAATGCTTTTAAGTTCCCCCTGCACCTTGGTTTCACATGCAACATGAAGATTTCATCTCCGTTGTTCGGGAAAGGTTATGTTTAACATAACATGGTTCTTGCTACAAAAACCAATGTCTTAAGTCAGAGCAGAATGGTTAATTCTGCTGTATATAAAGCCTAAAAATGATTTGCTACCATCAGCTCTGGCAGTTGGGATATTAAGTTAAAAAACAGCATTATCCAATTTGCAGCTTGTGATCACTTCATGAACAACCTGATGGCTAGTACACGCCTCAGGTCTCTCTGCTGGCTTCTTTCCCAACAGACTGGGAAGGCTCTAGTGACTTGAATCATGTGGCAGATTCAGTGCTTGGGGGACAGGGAGACTGAGACCCCAGTTTTCAAATTAGATCTGCCGTCTTGCAAGACCCACATAAGAATGCAGGAGAAAGACAAAAATCTGTCTGTAACAGAGTCTCTGACCTGCTCTGACTCCCCACACACCAATGCAGTTTGTGCAGATGAAGGATTAGGCCAACCAGATAACTTTTAGTCAACAATTTTAATGGAAGATGATGCTATATTAAAATAGTAGTATTTTCTAAGCAGATAATAGCCTCACAATATTTTTTATCATTAAGTTTGTTATACGTTTCTGTTTTGAACTTATTGATTGACAAACTATTTTCCTGTGTTTTTATATAGCATTAAGCACACTATAGAAGCTACCATAATTATAAGGGGAAGTGAAAGGCTAAGATATTTAGAGCCTAATTCAGTAGCCATACAGACTAGAAGGAGTCATTCTGATTGACTTCAGTTGAGATTAGATTAGACTTTTACCCATTAGAAAATAATTCCTTCTTGCTGTTTAGAGCATCCACAGATTCTGAAAGGTGTGAAAGGGAAATAAGCTCTCCATATATCTTGTAAGGGAAATAAAAAATTTCCCATTCTGTCCTTTCATAATACTCATATTAATGGTAGTGCTTAGAGAACTCCTCAGGGAATCTCAAAGCTATTTTTTTTTTGCACCCATCCACAACCTTGTTTCTTTGTGAAACCACCAGCCTGGGTACATGTTCTCACCAACCATACTTCATGTTATAAACAGCTATAGAATTGGAAAGAAACTAAAAACACCAACTCATTCTATAAAGGCTCTCCTCTGACAGCTGCTTATCTACCTTTTTCTGCAGGAAATTTACTGCATCCTTTTCTCATTTCCCAAGCTGTGCATTTCTTTGTCTTACTTGTGTTTATGGCAAGATGCCTTGCTGAATTTCAGCAATGTGGCCTTTCACGTAGACCCAGATCTCTCTTGATCCCAGCCTTAACACCAGACCATGAACATTATACCACTTCTTGTTAAAAAGATCTTACAGGTGCTATAAATTCTGTATACTCAGCTCTCCGTCCTATAAGGGTGTAGAGACCTCTTGCAGAGATCTGCTAAGAAAGGCTGAGTACAAAAATAAGAAACTACTCAATTGTACAGTTTCATACATCTCCTCTCAGGAGACGAGGTTAATTTCAGGATCTAAAGCAGAAAAACAGACGCTTAAGAATTAAACATACTGTAAAGAAGTCAAATGCCGTTTTCTTCAAAAAATTGCATAACCTTTTTCAGTACCATATGGAAAACCAGCAGAATCCTAGAACACAACTGGTGTTGATAATGGCACACTACTGGCTAATCATTTTTATGAAGGTCACCCTGATTCATGCAGCCAGGCAGCATCTTACCAGTCTTTCACTTTTCATTGTACTAGATCCTACCAAATGCAAATGCCACCTACTAATCTGTTTCCCAAGTAATATCATGAAATTGAGACGAGAGGCTTTAACTTGTTGCTTGAGAACTGATTGTTTAGAACGGCTTACAGAGAATTAAAATTCTAGTTTTTAATTGTACAGTAAGTGTTTTACCTTTAGATCTGTCCTCTCCAAGGCACGTCAGTCTTAGAAAACTATAGCATTTTTAAGTTAGAAGTCCTTGATAATGCAGTATTTTTTCCAAGCCTCTGTAGCACAAGTATTGCATCAGCTAGAAACTAAGCATACCATATGCATGCCAACACATACTTTCACAGTAATATTTAGTACTTATCAGCGATTAATCATGAATGTTCTTAGGAAGCTGTTAAACAATATTATTCTAATTTACTTATTTTATAGCTGACCTAAATGGAATCAGAATTATGAGGAAATCTTCCTAGAGCATCAGAAAGAGCCACTCAAGAGGTGATATGAAAAACATGAAGTCTCATTCTCAGGCTATTACTCTTTTTAAAATTTACATTCTAAGTTTTAACTCTACTAAAACAAGTGGCAAAATTCTCATGACTTAAGCCAAAACTTAACAGAAGCCTACATGGGGAAAAAAATAAAATAAAATAAAAAAAGAACCAAACCCAGATTGCCATAGATTTGCAACTTATACCTTCATCTTAAAGAAGGGAAAAGGCCTGATTTTCTGTTTGTTTTAAAGAGTAAAGGTATGATAGGTCCTGCTTATTTTCTGCAGTGCAAATATTTTTCCTCTTCGTGTTTTTTCCAGGAAGATTATTTGAATAAGCAGAATAAATAGAACAGAATAGAATACAGAATACAGGTACAAAGACAATAAAATCTAAGAAACAAAGCAGTTTTTTTTCTGATTCCTTACTTTCTCCCCCTCTAGCATTTCATTCACAGTCTGTAAAGTTTGTGTATTGCTTATATTCCAACAGGCTTGGAGACACCTGCTTAATTTACAGTCAAAATAGAAACCACAGGAACAAGGAAATAAAAAAAAAAAAAAGAGATGGAAGGTGTTTCCAGGGTCTTAAAGGTCCTGAGCAGGCTTGGAAAGAAATCCTGCTTTATTCACTAGATCTTGCTGCTACCCTAAAAGCAAGTTAAGGATCCAAACTTTGGTTAAGGAGTGAGCTATTTCTTCATACTTCAAAGCTAAACAAAGTAGGAAAGGCAAAAACTTGGGATACCCCTCATATTTATGAAGACTAAAAAAAAATCCTTATCAGGAAGAAAAGTATTTAGAATTTCAGTAACAGTAAGTGAACAACACAAGATATGTAACTCACTCTTCTCCTTTCAATTCAACCTCCCTTTTCATGTTTTTTTTTCACTTGCCTTTTAAGATATTTGAAATTGTTCATATTTATAGATAACTGCACAGTCACATGTCACTTTCAAGTCCTTCAGAAAACAAAGCTTGTTGGCTGAGTGTCTAGACATGGCCAAAGTGTCTGGCTTATTCTACTTTATTTAGAAAAGTAGGCATTACATGACTAGAGATATCAACTGTCACTAAATCAGCAATGGTAGAAAACATCAACTGAATTACCATGAACAACAGAAGAAAGAATCTGTTAGCATCTTGCTAAGCATTGCTTTTGTATAATTGGGAAGTAAGTGTTTATTAATTTTGTTTGTTAAGCTTGCAGCCATCGCTTTTCTCCTTTTAACTTTGTGTTTTAATACAGTCTAATTTTATAATCGTAGCTTCTTAAATAATAACGCACAATATAATTTTGTTGTACTTCAGATCCACTTCTGCAGATTTTTGCAACACTGTGTGCACCATGCATATATTGCACAGGCCAAGCCTTTTAGTTATTTACATGATAGCTACACAGATATCTGGTTTTGCACAGCATCTCATACAGTGCAATAACAGCACAGAATTAACATACAACATACAAACCATCTAAATTCAGTTACATTTGTTGCGCTCAAATCTAAGTAATACTGCGCAACCCTCAGAAACAGAAATTGGACATTATTGGCAAAAAACTATATTAGTAAAATCTACCCCTTAATGCACTGAAGCTCTTGAATGTCTCAGCCAGGGGACCAGGACTCTGTTGAGTTAGAGGGTTTTTATAATACTGTTTGTACACAATATAATCAAGAGCCCGTGCCCACCAGAGGAAGTTGCAGCGTAAGTGTTTGAGAAAAGACAGTGAAAAAAGAGTTAGGTAAAACTACAGATAATAGCAAGACTGTTAGCATTAGCAATAGCAAAGCTGTGTTCCTGTCACATGAGGTGTCACAGTGCGTATGAACAAAGTTGGTCTTTGAGCCTCCTTGATGCTGAGAATGCTGTGTGTCTGGTTCATTGTCCACCCAGCAGAACGGCCTGAGGAGTCAGGGTGGATGCCTTGAATACCTTATCTACATCATCATCATTCATGTTTCCCTGGAAAAAGAGTCACTTACCTGAGACAGTGTCCAGCTTCTCAACCACACCTTGGCACCACCTGGCCTCTTGAGAGCCAGCTGTTCTGCAGTCGTAGTGCATTGCTAGTTGCCTTCTGGTCAAATCAGCAGGCTGCCTTCTGCTAAGGAGATAAAAGATTTCTTAAAACAAAACACTTTGCTGGTCTTTCTCAGGCTGTATCCTACAACCTTTCAGATACAAGGATCTTCTACAGGTCAGCTCCTCTGTGCAGGCTGCACAGTAACAGGCAATGGCCTGCACGGTGCTGCTTGGAGTTGTTTTAGGTGGCCAGGTCCTCTCACTCCCCCTAGGCTTCATGATTTGGGGCAAGGATAGCACTCACCCCAAACTGAAGTCTCACCCCGGCTTTGCCTAGATCCTTGTTACTTTCTCGCTTCTCTGAATAGTTTTCTTTCTTCCCAGGGCCTATAGTAGGATCCTAAATATGCTTTATGGCGGGTTTTTTTTGGTTTGGTTTCATGTTTTGCTTCTTGGACTTTTCCCAACCTACTCCAAATCCTCATGGGTTACGCACTTTCTGAGACTGCTCCTCTGGCTGCTTTGGTGGAGAACCACAGCTCCCCTGAGCTCCTTCAGCTAGCAGCACCACTCACACAATACCAGGCTAAGCCTCTTGCCAAGCTCCTTTCAGCAGCACCCAGCAGAATGCCCCTGTTCTGCACCGGACTGTGACCATGCCATGCTCAGTTCACACCCTTATTCTTGGAGAGTTTGAAGCTGAGAGACAACATTGCACTCAAGGCCTGGGAGTAAAAATTCTAAATTAATTGCTGTGTGCAGGTTTATTGTGTTAATAGCATGAGATGCTATAAATGCCTATTTACCAGTATAGAAAAATTCCCTGATGTTTTACTGTATAATTGGATTCCATTATTTATTTCATGCTGTATGAAATAATAAGCATAGGCTGGCTTCAGCTCTGACGTATGCTCTCATAAACCTAGAATAATTTTTTTGACTGCAATGGAATTACTAAGGAGTTGCACAGAGTTATAAAATTGATGGAAGAATCTGCTCTAAGCATATTACACATGAAAAAGAATGCAGAGGGAAGTGCTACATTCAACTTTGAGGGCCTTTACCTGACTTTTATATATCTAGTAGAACTTTTTCGTGCTGGTTGGCTTCCTTATTTTCAAATACAATTCAGTAGTGGAAATTACTACACTTTAAAACTAAAATCTCCTTGGAATCCAGAACAAATCACCTGGCAATACTAAGACTAGTAGTATTTTATGTCTTGTTGCTGATAAAAACATTTCTGCTGTTATATTGAAATCTCAGGTGTACTAGTAGAATTTGACTAGAAGTGAAGTATTAAAAAGTCTTGAACAGTAAACTCATGACTGTTCTTTTGTCTAAAAATCAGAAACACTTGGTTTTTCCTCATATGTATCTGTCATATGGAATATGGAATATGAAAAATAAGCAAATTTTATTGGAATTAAATTGTGGAATTGAATTTGACTTGAATTTGACTGCTGCCTCAGCATAACATTAGAGAGATTGTCATACTGACACATTTACCTGTCCCTTTAAATATTCTGTCAAACTCCTGACTGTAGACAAAAGAAATCCCATGATAACTGTGAGAAAGATTAGGGCTTGTTGGCATTGATATCCTATGGTCCACACATTGAACATATTATAAGGAGTCTCAAAAATGCCCATAGATCTCCCTTTGGATACAACATTTGAAAATTGTATTTGTTAGAATAAACCAGCTGCGTAAGAGGGCCAGTTCGCTGCTGCATCAGTTGTCATTAGCCAGCACATATGGTGGCAACAGTTTTATCCAAGATAAATGCTACATATTTTCAGTCCTTAAAGGCAGTATACTAAAAGACAGTGTTCTGTTAGCTTTTCTACTTTACTGTTTACATAGTTACTGTTTTAGCAATAATTTCTAAAAGAATAATTTATGAGACAATAACCTCAATGCAGCTGGAGTTAGGGCTAAGGATAGCTGCCAGCAATTTAAGATGAACTGATCACAAGATTGTTCTGTTTATCTCTGAACCAAGCATGACTAATTCAAGATTATTTTTTCTTCATAAAGCAAAAAATTTAAGGCTATATTGATTGATTTTAATCAATAAGCAAATAAACCAAAACTGTACTTCTGGTAATCAGAGTCTTGTAATTCGTGAAGGAATTAAATAAAGGGAAAGGAAATTTCGGTACAAGATAGAGCAATTCCAAAAAATATCTTTCACATTATTAAAATAGAAATCTCAAAATACAGTATTGCTTTGTCCTGTCTCTTGCAGAGGAGTGCAGAAAAGACATGGAAAAGGCAGCAAACAATAATACTGCAATATAATTACATGAAGCTTACCTTCCTTGAAAAAAATGAATGCAGTGCTGCTCTGTGTTCTGTAACATGGTTGTAGTCTGTAGTTTTGCAGTCAAAGAATTGACAGGGTCCAGAATCCAGTGATTTAAAAGCATACACAAACAGATTCAAGATAAAAAGTAGGGTCAAATGTTAAAACTGAATGACAGAATTGCATTAAAAGTTTCATCTTTACAGTGTTCAGACAGGAAAAAAAATGGTAAACTCCCAGTTTATATAAGTGGCAATATTTTTCCTAATGTCTACATAGATAACATGGTTTACACTAGCTAAGGGTTTGCCCCTAACAGTGTTTTTTGAATATTTTCTCTTTCTATTTTCTTAATAAGAAGAGAAAAAACACGTTAGCAGGACCTTTCTTCCTTTGGAGTTGTACTCCTGCTGTTTTTCCCCATGCATGGTCATAATTTTCTGTATGTCAGATCATAATTTCCTCTGCAGCAGCCAGTTTGATATCACAGAAGATTATGACTTCAGGTGGAAGAATAATCAGCAGGAGCAGATAAATGCCTCAGTACAAAACCCATGCAAAGAGGACCCAATTAAAAAATAGAGGAAAATAAAAATAGAACACACAGAAAGAATTCTTCCCCCGTCCCACCTTGGGCTACTGTAGATTAGTTCATTTTTAAAAATAAAAATAATAATAAAAAAGTTATCCATAAAGCACTGGTCTAACCTAAGCGATATTTGGGCCAAAAAGAATGCAGGATTGGAGCCAAATGCGGTAAAGATGAAGCACTTAAAGTAGAACGGCAGTATTTCATTTCAATTATTTGATCATTACAAACAATTGCAGAGTAAAAGAATTTTAAAGGAAATGCTGTATTTTTTCGGTGTCACCAAAAGCTGCTGTCTTGGCAGCTTGGTTTATGCAAATCAGGGACCTTGATCATACAAATCATCCTTTCCCTCACTGACTTGCACCATTTGTACCAGTGCAGCTATTTACACCAGTAAACTTTTGTAGAACGTGAATTGGAGAAAGGAGTATTCAGGTTTCCAGTTGCAAGACAAAACCAGAACATTTCAAAGTACAAATCTTAAATTTGAAGCCCAAAAGATCATTGTTAAGACATGCTGTCAAATAGTTTTCTAGCTAGTTATCTGATAAATTGGTATATTTTTGAAGCCTATATATGTAATAAACATTATAGCAACATGGTAACTTGTGATTTCTGGTGCTTTTTAAAGGTTAAATCTATTTTATGCATTTTGAGTCTGTAAACCAATATAGGGCCCCTACTGAGAGATATCATTACATATGAAATTGTATTGTGAAACACAAATTTCACATTTCAGAATGAAGATACAGTAACAGAGACTTAGCAAAGAACTGTTTGGAAAACACTGGCACTGTGGCCATCATGATGTAAAGATATGATAGACAAAGAGGTTGTTGAGGCCCCATCCCTGGAGGTGTTCAAGGCCAGGCTGGACGTGGCCTTGGGCAACCTGGTCTAGTGGGAGGTGTCCCTGCCTATGGCAGGGGGGTTGGAACTCGATGATCTTCGAGGTCCTTTCCAACCTAAACCATTCTATGATTCTATGAAAGGTTGTACGGAGTGTTAATACCTTATCTTTTTTGTGAGAAAAAAACAGACAAGCTTTCAAACAACCATTCAGTACATCACTATACTGAGCATAATTTTCTGTGCTTTTACTGGGTCATTATTTAACTAGCTATGATGCCTATGATACCTAATTTTTACCAGCCTGTGGGTTTACTCACCATATACACACTTAAATAACAGTGTGCATCTTTGCAGGACCAGGATCATTTCTGAAGTACAAATGACTTCTAAACTGTAGTTTAAATATTAGAGATGACGAAGAGGAAAGTTTGGAATAATGGAGGAACCAGACCAATATATTTTAAAACTTAATTAAAAATGGGGTAAAACACAAGTTTTTAGACCTGTCTTAAACTGCTGTTTTTTTCTTGTGAAAACACAGCTGTATAACCTAATAGAACATTAGTAAGAATTTTTTTGTCCCAATCTGTATGAGATGCACCTGCTTCTTTAATGTCACTTGGATTGGCAGAGCTTAAACAATATATTAAAAAAGGGCCCAGTATGAAAACAAAGCTAATTTAAGGTTTGGATTAAAGACCACTAGATAAGCTATTTGCAAAAATATTTTCTGATATCTGCCTATACTATGGCACAGCCCTTTGCCTGATGTAACTATATTTCCAGAAGTAATAACCTTACAGTGGTGACAAAAAATCCAAGTACTGGTGCATGTATTTTAGAAATAATTCATTGGCTGCATATAGCTTATGCTTTACATTGTTTTCATACTTTACTCTGTCATTTTAATTCTTTTTTCCTGTTAACCTTTTGTGACTCAGTGGTTTCTTTTAGGGTTTAGTAAACTGGGGAAAAAAACTCAAGGGAAAATGATGCAAACACATCTTGGGAAAAGCAGATTGAAACTACTCTAAGTGCTGCATTTTGAAGACCTACCAATCTTACACACTAAAAAAAAAAATTAGTCTGAGTTGGGCATCCATTGGAGCAGGCATGGCTGAGCCACGGGGAAATTTGACAAGACTCTGTTCATAGGGGGAGTGTGAGCAGTCACAGTAATTTGACAATCCACATTGAAACCCAGTTTTGCATAAAATTCCTGTGCACAACTCAGCATAGAAAGAGAGACTGTAGTAATTCTTAGAGATGGTTGCGAACATTGGGGAAGCAATAACTCATTCTGTAATAAATCTTACTGTACATTTGTAGGGAAAAAAAAAAACTTTAAACAGTATTACATATACATAGAAAAAAAGCTATACAACAGCATTGCCCTTTTTGAGCTCTAGTGAAGCATTTTTAAGCTGAAATGTGAATGCTCTCATTAAACTGTTCAATCACAGATCTCTTAGGAATAGCAAATGTTTATTTAAAAAGGTCACAGGAAAAATTTCAACACAGCTTCTGGGAGGCTGAAAGCACGTTAAGTGTGGGAGTTCATAGAGCTGCTGAACTGCAAGGTAATAGTTGGATTGAGAACAAGACACAGCAACATGCTGTGGTCTTGTTTTGACTGTAAATGATTTGGAGTTCAGTGAGTATTCTTGTGTGCAAAATCTGTTTCTTAGCGACGGAGCAGGGAGAAGCAAGTCAGTAATAAGTACACGGAGCATTCTGAATCAGAAATACACTTTTTGCTTGGGTATGCTACGCAGTGTCATAGCATGAGCTCGGAGTGGGTAGTCAGGACCTTCAGAATTTTCCTCCTACATCTGGTACAGGATTCTTTGTGACCCTGCACTAATGAGCTGAGTTAATCCTCTTGGGCATAAGTCGGCAGCACCAGGAGATCCTAATTATAGCACTAGCCCAGGTCTGTTCTTCACCCAGCTGCGTGGGGCAGAGAAGCAGCTACACAGGGTGAGCTCTAGCATGGGAAAGAAGTGGAGCAACAAACTCAATTAAGGCATCTTTTTTACGAATCTACCAGCCTATGTAGTCACATCAAAGTCTGGCACTTATAGCCTGCTGCCTACTTGGGCAGGATCCTGATGTTCATTTTACACTAACTTTTTGAGTATACTATAGAGATTGAGAAATATTTCCTGGAGCAAGTTTTGTTTCTGAACCTTCCTGCCTCACTTGTGCTACCTAACAAAAATATTGTGTGGATAAGAATTTTGTCATGTATTTGAAGCAAGAGACTATTTGTACTTAAAAATACAGCAGTTTTTGACATATAACTTCTTTGACAAACCTGAGAGAATGGAAGTAAAAGTATATACGAGTTAGATTTTCATTTGTTGTAAGGTACTATTCACACAATTATTTTCAGTGGAGTTGTGCCAAATTCCATCCAGGTAAGGAACTTGGCTTGTAACTGTTTTTTTGTTTTTTGTAACCCTTGCTTCCAAACCGTCACCTCACTCTACCTTTATATTATTCATTGCTTACATATTTTATATGCAGTTCCATGTCAAGAGATGGGAACAAGCTTGACACCTGATTCTTATCTCCAGCTTGATTTTATCATGGTTTTAGTTTGTTGATTTCAATTGCATTATAGTAATTTGAGGACCACATTCGGTCCATCTGATCCAGAATCAGTGATTCAGTTTCATTTTGCATACCTGTTTTGACTCACAAAACAGGTGTGTCAAATACAAAATCGTGCATTTGCATAACTTTTATAATAAAAAATACAAGAAGATATATAAAACAGGATGCTGGAATATTCCAGCCAAGTTTGGGGTTCTTTTTCTGCTGGTTTGGTAAACGTAAGCACTGAATCTGAACACCTGACTATATTGTCTTTCTCTATTTTGGTGTAGGACTTCCTTTCATTTCAGCATTATGCCTACATTTATCGCTGCATCAAGAATGTGAGAAATTTATTTCTTTTCTGTTCCTCCTTTTTTTGTAGTCATTCCTTGACACAGAATCTTATCTTGAATTTGTTTGAGTGTAAACAGATTCCAGTTTCTCCTTTTTCAAAATGGAATGTACATACATGCAGTGAAACACAGTCCCCTGATGTCCTGATCACGTCCAGGGTGGAGACAGTCATGGCAGTGACATTTTTGCTCTGTTGCATTGATCTCAGTCATTCTGCAAAACATGTATTGCTTTGGTAATAAATTTAACAGTTAAGATCCACCAAGAATTACCCTTCCTCCTTCAGCTCCACTCACCAAATTATCTGAAGTCCCTATATGTACCCCTCATATATATGTGTATTTATGAATCTATTATAGGTGTATATTCAATAATTATAAGCCTTTTTATATATATAGTATGTAAGGGGTATATATGCCTCCTAAATAGTATTAACAAGAACTGAAAGATTTAGAAACTTCTTTTTGCAGAACTCTGGAATACTTTATAATGGAAGATCGTATTATAAATATGGACAGCCTTGGTTTTCATACTGAATACATTGCAGACTGAGGAAAACTTGGTAGTGTGACCTCTGTGTATGATGGGGAGAGAGGAGTGACAATAGAGTGGTGAATAACAAGGGAAAGAGGAGACTTGCTTTGGGGCCATTAAGAAATTGAGGAGAGGGATTTTTTTTCTTATTCTGCAAAACTTCTGCTTTAGCAATTTTCCCCCCAGGGTTTTGTTTTCATCCAGATTTTCCAGTTAATTCCAACTGTAACTCACTTGGAAATCTCTCTTTTTGGAAGCCCTGGAATTTAGGTTATTGACTGTTGTCTGTTGCTGATTGCCTGCTGGGAAAGGAAGTGGTATTGCTGATTACTGTAATAGAAGGCAAAATTTTCCTTTATTCCTACACTGATACATCAAATCTGATTTGTTATACAGAAAGAGTTCCATAAAAAGATTATGGTGTGTTATTTATGAAACCTCAGAACATCATTGTAGCCTATTATAGATGCAGAGCAAATTTTTCTTTTAGCCATACTAAAAGAATCTGATAGTGGTATTAAATTTCAGGTATAGAAGTACAAAGAACATGCTGTGTTGCAGAGTGAGTGCATGAACAAAATTTGTGACTGGGAAGTAGTACCTGTATCTGCTTTGTCTGTTTTATTCCCCATTTTGTTTTTAAGTAACCTAAGCAATTTATTTTCTCTGTTTTAATTTCTTGATCTGCATAACAGCAAGAGTAATTTACCTGTTCCACAAGGGTGTATGGACTAGGCTCGGTAAAGTGCTCAGAACCTCCCCTGGGCAAAACCCAACGTATATTCAGAATATTATTTATTGACTCCAGCAGCTCTGCCTCAAACACTGAACTTCTTTACAAAAGTGTTAGTGCCAGGTGGTTAATCCCTTTTGTTGTAGGTGTTTTCACTTTCCTAGCTCTGTTGCACTAAAGGCTGGCCTTCAAGCATATCTCTAGATGAATTTGACAACACCGGAGGAATGACTTCACTCTGTTTAAAAACTTCATTTTGTATGATTACTGTTATGTTTGGGACTCTACCTTGGGTTTTGGTTTCATTTTTTTTTAATGTAACTCTTTGTTTTACAGATGAGGGCAGGAACGCAGTTGACCGTGCAGGTGGTGCACATATTGTAGTAGACCATATAAGGTCACTGTGCAGTAAAACAGATCCAGCCAGTGAGAAGCTCTTGACTGTCTTTTGTGGCATGCTGATGAACTATAGCAATGAGAATGGTAAACAACACCGAAAATTTGCTTTATGTCTACCAGGAGAACAACCCCATCAAAAAAAGAAAAAAAAATAAGTTAAAGTCAACTGTAGGTTTACATTGTGGATACTAACACTAAGTTATTCTGAGAAGATCAAGTACCTCAATTCACATACAGAATTTTCTGTTTCACTAAAGTTATGTTCCCAAAAATACTAGATATCTTCCTGATGCAATTCCATATAGGATATCATATAAAATTTTAAAATTAACATCTGGAATTTACTTCTTTGTCTAAAAGCAATACATGGAGATGTATCGTACACCTTAGGAAAAAAAATAGATTTACAGAAATAAAGTAGAAGTTCTCTCTTTTTCATTTAGTATCAAACACCACCATAAGACTAATTTGTTGCAGGCATGCAGCGTTGTCTTGTTGGCAATTTGAGGGTATATATGCTAATGAGTTTTCCTTAATCATTTGTCCCCTTGCAAAACGCATATAAAACCACATGTTACTTTCTTCTAAGATAAATGGGGAATAATTTCTGTGTCTGTTCAACACTCTTCTGTGTCTACGAATTATAAGTTTATGTTCTTTATCCCATTAAATGAAGATGTTTAGGGGATGGGACAAAAACACAAGATAGTATCTTAAGTGAGAAATCCTTGACCAATGAGGGTAAGAAAATAGTGTTCTACACTAGTTGTACAAATGTACGCTTCTGCACGCAAGCATGGTAGTATGCCAAAGCATATTTTAAAGCATTCACGCATTTCCAAGTTTTTCAAAATTTGAATCTCTAGGAAAATTGGGATAAATGAGGAAAGCTAGACAGAGGCTGTTCTCCTCACTTGTAATGGCACAGATTGCAAATGTAGTTAGCTAATCACATTGTTTCTTTGATCATACCAATTTCCTGAATTGTAGTGTTTTATCTTAGAAAGAAATAGCTTTTTTATTAGCTGCTCACCATTTCCTTAGAGTTAACACTTGCTGTAACTCACTTTCCAAATCTTTGTCCCCGAAACTCTTCTACTTTTCAGGATGGTCCATAGGCTTAATTATTTTTTTTTTTTTTACCTTTACTGTATAAATTTTTAATCTGCTTTATCATATCTTCTAATATAGTTCCCTTACATGTTTTCTGTGCCATCTCTCTGGAGCTCTCACTCTTAGTGTTTCTTATCCACCTCCAAATATCACTGTGTATGTATCTCATCTCTTTCTCTTGTTCTTACATTCTTTTTTCTCCTCTTTTCCTAGTACTGTCCAAGAATACTTCTTTACAGTACCTCTTCCTTCTTCTCCAAATAGCAACTTTCTAGTTCCTTTATTTCATATATTTTTCAGGAACTGTTTTGCTTGATGTCTGCATGAGTGTCACATTTTATTGAATTCCATAGTGTTAACTCCGTATTTTCTTTATTTGTTAAAATATTTGGAGCAAATAGATGTTCTCACTTCTAAGCTACCAGAATCCTCTGGATTAATTAAGACTGATGAGCATCCAGTATATTTGGTAGCTCTATACAGACCAGTCCAAAAACACTGTGTAGAGATACTATATCAGTTTGGCTTCAGTGACCAAGCTCCCAGCAGATCTTCCCTAGGAAAACTAATTATGAGATAAATCTCTCAAAAAAGCAGCTTCTGAACAATTTAACTGTTACGAACATTGAATAAATGACTCATTCCATCTAGTAAGATAGCTTATTCTGATGCAATCAATAAAGCAGTTGTGTAGTTCAGTGACAACTAGGAGGATTCACTAGCTGCTCTGTACTCTGCTAAATTACATCTTTCATCTCACACAAACTAGGGAATTGACGCAATATTCACAGGAGCCACTAAAGCAATGTCAGAAGTGAGAAACGCAGGAGTATTCCCAACTCCTGGATTTGGCTACACACCACCATCTTGTCCTACCATCACATCAAGGAGGATCGCTGGGAGCTTAGCAAACCCTCACCTTACCCCAAATGCTTGGTGGTCTCCCTGAGAAAGGACCTTTTGGTAGGGACCTAGCTCCTGTTTGGCCCAGCATCCATGGGTATGCTGTGTAAAACTTGTGTCCTGTAGTTCCATTATAAATTTGCCCACTGACTGGGGCAACCACTGAACTAAACCCCAAACAATGTGCCAAATCAATATTAAAAAAAAAAAAAAAGTAGAGGATTAAATGTTTAGGAGAAAACTCAGTGACTATACCTGCAGCACGTGCATGGAGAGACAGGTAGTTGGCCTATTTTGCCATTTTTAAGAGCCACAAGTACAATTGGACCATAGTTCTGAACTACTCTAAAAATATCATGTGCAGACCATTGTAAATTTTCAGAACAGTCAATGTCAGATATGAGCCAAAGACAACCATTTACTTCCACATATTGCAGCATTAGGTGGATAATATTCTAAGTAAAAGTAATTCTTTGCTGACCTGTTGTTAAACATGAAAACTCAGATAGTCCTGACAGTTAATTGTGCTCACAGATTAGCAGAGACCATTTTCAGGATTTACTTGCAAAGTTTGATCCCACATTACTTGAGAAGATAAACACTACATTGGTTTTGCTGAAAGATGAGAAGTACGGGATTGCAGCCTAGAGTCCCAGATTGCTTTGTCAGTAGTTATGGAAACAAATTGGACAAAAATAAAAGAAAAAAGTATTGGAAATATAAGAAGGAAGTGTTTCAGTCTTTGAAATAGCACTTCTACCTTCTCTTTTCTTGTTTCTGTAATGTTTTCCTGCTTAGCATGCTATGTTACAAAAACTACAGGTGGGGACTTTGGAGATTTCTTTACAGCTTTTAATGACTCGCAGTCTTTTAAGTTGCGCTAGCTATCCAGATAAGGATGATTAGAGCACATTTGGTTCTTAGCTGCATCTAATTATCTGTGAACACCCTAATATTTTCTAATCCTTATCATTTTATGAACAAAGAGTATATAAATTGTTTTATTTGATTCTAAACAGTCATCATTCCCAGTCAACTAATTGCCCTCTTTTTCCAGTAGCTGCTACTTTATTTTAATAGCTATCAACTACCTTATTTTTTTAATGAGACTTGTTCTTGAGTACTTCAAGTTTTCAAGTTACCATTATCACACATGAGTTTTACAAAAATGACAACTAAAGAGCAGCTACGAGTAATACTTTCTTTTCCTAAACAGAGCAAATTAATGGAGCATTCTTGCATCTCATCCTGATTCTGGACACCCGGCTTGCAATTGTAACTCCATTCATAACACTGTTGTCTAAGCTTTAAAACTAAAGATTCCCGTTACAAGGTTCTTGTGCCATCTGCTTGTGTTCAGGAATTATTTTCACCTGCTGTCTCTCAGTTCTCCCTTTGCCTCCTTGGTATCTTATCATTTCATTAGTCACTACAATGTTAACAGAACAAACACAGCTTTGGCATCTCTTGCAGTTCTTTTAAGCTTACAAAACAGAAAGTGTCAATTTTTAATCACGTTGCTAGAAATCAGAGGGTTTCTCTGATGGGACACATCCCTTTGCCTTCAGCCCAGATTATCTTGACCCTCTCTGTCATAATTGTATTTTACTGCCCAAAATTCAGTCAAACACAAATAGCTCATCCCTGTTTTACCTTATTAGTTCTTAAAATACAAAGTTGCAGGTATGACTAGGAATGAAACAAACGTGTCACACATGTTTGTGAATGTTTCTGCTCATAGCTTAATCCTAAAAGAAGCAAGTCTTGACAAAAACCTATAATAATTCTTTCTTTGTCAAGATATGCAAACTTTATTTCGGGTACAGAGCACCTGTGCTTAAAGCTGCTGTTTTGGCACCTTTCAGTGAGTTCAGTATGTTGTGCTTCTCCCATTCTGAAGACTGTTATCGTTACAATAGAGTCTCTGTGTAGCTATGAATCTGCTTAAGAGCAAGAGGCAAAGCAGGCTTGGATAAAGAGTGAAAAACTAATAATTAATCTAATAAACTAATAATCATATGCAAACACTCACATAAAGAGTTAGTGACATGAGTAGTTATTTTTGCAGGGCTCATAATCCTGTCAGTGAAGACTGTTTACAAGTTAATGGGATCAGTCTATAAGGTAGCTAATTGTCTCTTGAGATTTATAAAACAAGCCATGAAAGCATTTTTAAGGAAATGCAGAAATGATGGAAGATCTAGGCCAATTGGCTTATTAGGTAGTCAAATCGGAGATCAGAAGTTAACTGGGTACATTATGCATGTGTGAAAGTATACATATGTTTATATATGGGCGTATGTGTGTAGATAAAAATAATTATGTTAATAGATTGCTTCCTCATCTCATTTCATATTAAACTTCAGTCTGTCAAGGTTGTCTTTCCTTCAGTGCCTTTGTAAAATGTAACATTCTGATGTTAAAGCATACAACTGCCAAGCCTCTCATTCTCACAAACCTCTTAGCGACTGGAATGAATGTTGGGGACTGATTTGCGCTGTTTACCATCTGCAGAAGCTATGGGAATACACAGAAAATGAAGGGAGATCTATGACACCATTATTATGGTCTAACAGCAATATTTCAGTAATGCTTCCTTCTAAGACTTACCTTTCTTAATTTTCATGCTTGCCGTGGTTTTTGTTTCATTTACATCACAGCTAAAGATGTCTAGCATGCTTTCAAGACCTAAATATACAAATGCAAAGTAACCTAAAGCATGTAAAAGCAGATAACAAGTATGTTTCTTATGATAGTGAGATAATCGATACAATCACTTATATGTTATATGATGATTTAACATAGATGTGGGGATTGCAAGCAGGTTTCTCTAGGGTAGGAAATCATGCCACCAATTTGTACAAAACAAATTTTCCTTTGGCATTATAATCACAGTTACTGATGAAACCCGAAATGACTAGTTGTTTTCTGAAATTCTGTCCAAAATCATGAACTAGCCTAAATCAGCATTTTAAACTCAAATGCCCCCAATAAAGTTCTCAATTTGGGATATTCTCCTCAGATCTTACTCTTTGGAGTTTCCATGTGTGTCACCGAAGGACATGGAGCCATTGAAATTCAAGTTTTAGGTAGGTAATTCTTTGTGCTGGCGCATGTATTGATTGCCTTTTATCTACCTGTATATGCATCTGTACAGCATCACTGTCAGTGCTTTTCACCCCAAGAGAACACAGAGGCGTCTTAACTAGTGCAACACGTGATAGCAGTGTAAAATCTGAGAGAACTTCTTTTGTGGCTTTAAGTCATAAATTCAGAAGAGGCATTCAGTTTTTCATGCTTCCTGCTCACTATGCTTAATGTTCTGCTTAGGAAGCTGATAGAAGCGCTGTTTCATTCTGAGACACAATGTTGCCTGGCTTCGTGGCTCACTTTAGTCCTGTGTCAGGCAACTGCTTGTAGGGTGGATGCATGTGTCCCCTGAATTTCTCTCCTGCTCTAGTAGGGCCTTAACACCTCCTGCAATGAAAGGCTGAGATACAGTTATTCCAAGTTACCCAGTCTGCAGTCTTTCATAGGAGAGCCTGAGAACTGCTCTCAGTCCTTCAGCTAAGACTGAACCACTTAGATGTTTTTAATTTCTCTGAGCTAAAAAGTGCCGTAGGTCTCCATACAAATGAGAAGCCTAATACTTTTCTCTTAAACTTCTTAATAGACTTTTCTCTTGTATTTACTAGAGAAAGAGTCTCTTGGTGGTGGTAATACAGATGCAAGTGACAAGTTCAGAATTTGTATGGCAAGTCCAGGCTTATGTACAAACATAGCAAATAGCTGCTGGCAGCCTTTTATTTTCAAAGGTTTTGCCTTCTATGCAGCTTTGTGACTCACAGGGTTGTCCTGTCTTTGGCAGAGGAGAAAATTTATCCTTTTTCTTACTGCAGTTAAGGCATCGATATTTACCTTATTGGCAATTCTTGAAATCCCATTCCTACCACTGTAGAGCATTCCTGTGCTCAGGTGCCATCCTTCTACTCCAGGGAAATGAGACTGGTATGGAGTCAGGTATAATACCTGACTTATGACCCAGTACAGTTGTTCTTTCTTGATATATTTTCTTTTTCCTTTTTTCCTACTTGGGAATTCTAGAGGCCCTTTAATCAGTATGCTCCATGCGCTCTTAAACAACAATATACCCTTCTATTTGGCTCTTAAGATTCCTGTTTCCCTTCAAAGATGGGTATGGTTTCTCTTTTTCTTCTCATCTCCTCCTCCACACCTTTTATATATTTTGTATTAAGAAAGAAACAAGAAACAGCAGAAAAAAACCCTGCTCAAAATAAGGAGTTTATGTTTCTGATGCTTTGCCAAATAAAACCCATAGAGATTAATTGTCTTTTTGTCCATTACAGTTGGATAAAGTGATTTTAGAGTCACTAAAGGCATAGTTTAGTAACAAAGCAATTTCTTTCCACATAATTTTCTATGGCATTTGTGGTTTGTGTCTTTTTTCTCCTACTCTCCATGACTACCATTTTTCCCTCAGAATTTTTAAGTGTCTGCAGGGGACAATCACAAACCAAGGACAAAAACAGATTATTTACCAGTAACTTGAGTTCTCCTACACAATCATTTTCTCCACAGAACCATTCCAGCTCCCCCCTCCCTGATTTTCCTATTCAGAGATAGATTTTTAGAGTCAGTTTGGAATGAAGTAGGAGGGTATAGTAGTGACTCACACATCTGCCGGAGGTAAAATGGCATTCAATGCATGCGCTACTGCAATTTGTACTTACCTGAAATTTGACAACTTCAACAGCTCTTTGATGTCTGACATGGCGTTATCATAAATTTCTCTAAAGACCACAAATCTGTGAAAGAGGTAAACACCCCCCCCCAAAAAAAAAAAAGGAAATTCAGTTACTGGTAAGTAATACAGTTTTATTAAAGATGTTAAGCCATAAGGATTCCTGCTCATCCCCAGTAACCTGTAATAACCATGCCATTTACTTAGTGTACCAAATTGATAATTATTATAAAAGTATTTTACTATAAGTGTACTAAACATTCCAGAATCTTTTCATAATTTTTATTATATGAAAATTTCAAACAAACTTGGCAGAATCTTGAAGGCAAAGAGTTTTCCCAAAGCATGAGATGATACTAAATTTGCTAGAGTTAAGTTGTAATATGTTTTTTATCTCCCTGTAAAAATCTGCAATTTTTATGGCTCTGATTCCACAGATGTAAAAACTCCAACTGATTTCAGTTGCTCAGAATGAATTCCTTAAAAATAATTAGTTCCCCTGTAGGTCTTGACCCAAAGCTAAATGAAGTAATAACAATTCTCTTGGATTCACAGGGCTTTGGATCCTTGTCTTTTGAGTCTGTAACATTTAAACATAGTTAAAGTGCTTAGAAACAAAGGAAAAAAAGACACTTAGGAAAATTACTAAACAACATCTGGTGTGTTCATGTCTGCTTCATTCTATTCAACTGTGAAACAATGTTTTTTCTTCTTTGCTATGTTAAAGGTAGAATGTGTAAGAGAAAATATCGTTATAAATAATCCTTTAAAACAATCATGTTTCTGCCTAACCATCAAAGCATCTTTCTATTTGCAGACATCTAGGAGCAATAACTTTCTTACTTGTAAATACTATAAACTTTCATCCTATGCAAGAAATTATCAGAATGGCTTCTAAGGACTTTTCTTAAATCTTCCATTTTTTTGTCTTTATTAAACTTTCTTTTTTCTCAAGCTCCTCATAATCTACATTGTGACTTCCTGTGTTTATAAAACTTTTCATGTTTATTTCAGTGCCAGTTTATATTCATTCTAATTTTAATTTTCCAGTTTTGATCTTTAAGGGAAAAAACAGTATATAGGAACATGCTCTCAGATAAATAATTATTTCACTGACATAGTTCTGTTTGATTTCAGTCAGCTAGTCTCAGTGAGCTCAGAATCAAACCCAGCATGTATTAGGAACCCGATAACCACAAAATTATCAGTAGCTGCGTAATCAACTATACCCTATGACCATAATCAGGAGGGAATATTTCTGGGAATATGTCCCATTGCTAGGGGCAGAGGGACTTATGAGTCTGTATCTCAAGTCTGGACCAGATCCTAGTGTAGAAGAGTAGAGGAGACAGACATTTTAATGCTGCTTTGCCTAGAAGTTGCTTTGTGTGAAAAATGCTTTTTTGCTTTAAAGAATAGTACTACGAACAGAAATGCTAACTCACTGTTGAACTTTCTTTTTATGTAGATACCCTGCAGTCACAGCTTATCAATATGGGTGTTATTCCTACATTAGTGAAATTGTTGGGTATTCATTGCCAAAATGCAGCTCTGACAGAGATGTGCCTTGTTGCATTTGGCAATTTAGCAGAACTTGGTAAGTCCGCAATATTATTCTCAAATTTACATCCAGTTTTCGTTAAGTTAAATCTTAAGACTAACAAAAGCCTTGTGCTGATGCTTGTTCCATGCCTTTTGGTACATTCAAAATTTAAAGCAAGCAATTTCTGCTTATTGCCTCTAAAATCTATAGTTATCTTTTTTTTTTTTCCTTCAGAAACTGAAATTTATTTGGGTACTTAGTACAATCTTATGTTTTATGTTAACATTCTTCAATGCAACTAAGCCCATTTTAAATCATCTAAACAGTATTTCCTGAGCGTTGCTACTTACTGTGAATTATGTATTAATAATATAAATAATGTATCCTGGTGCAGCTCCACAAAGTCATACTGGGATTCAGTTTGGCTCATGGAAATCACTGAATGAAACTGAGACAAGCGCAGTTCATAAATCTGCCTATACAATATTCATCTAGGTATAGAGTTTTAACAAGTTCTAGACTAAATACTTGCATGTATAAATCATGAATACTACCAAGATGTAGATGCTATTTTTAGCAAGTTTCCTTACAACTTCATTTAAATTGAAGTTTGTGGTCCTGCTTTGATCTATTGTCTTTGCAAGTGGATTAGTTTTCAATGGAATGCCACAAAGCATAAACCAACAGTTTGTTAGGAGCCATGTTTTTTTATCACTTGCGTTTTACATTGCTGCTGTTCTTTTGCTAACTTATTCAGTGAAATTTTAGTCTTATGAGGTTTTTTGCACTGGAGTACAATCATATAGCAGTTAGGATGACATCCTGTATTTCTAAGAAGATTCAGCAGTTCAAAACAAGAAAGATATATCTGTCAGTTTGTATTCTTTGGTGGCCTGAAGTTATTCACTGCTGTCCTAAGTTCATAGATTTCAAGGCCAGAGAGAATATCATGTTATCTAGTGTAGTCTGATCACATGCATAATACTTTTGCTTATAGCAGACAAGTCTACTTAACAAAACAACAAGAGAAAGAGCCATCAAAACAGCACTAAAGAAATTAATAGATCAGAGATCTTCAAGATGGGCACTACATATTGTGTCTGCACAGCAGAAAGTATAATACAAGTCTTATACTGGAAATTCTAGGGCTAAAATACAACTAAAACCATAAGGATATTAAATATAATAAATGGTATCTGCACTGAGAACTACATTTCCTTTTCCTCTTTGGAAAGATCCAGCTCTGTCCAGTTGAGTAATAAGAACCATGGGAAAGAAGCTTAACAGCAGCTGCTTCCCCTCCTGTTCCCATACGCTGAAAAGATGTTAGTTCTTTAAGATTGGCACAAAATTAATTTAGCTTGTCATACTTTAATCTCCCTTAAGCAATAGCTTAGTCAATCGCATTGTAATGGTAATATTTTATTTTTGCCTTGTAACTTCAGGGAATTTTATTGTCAGGTTGTCATTTTTCATCACTTAAGAGACAACTGCATTCCACAGATCCCTTGAGAAGCATTATATGAAACTCTTATTCTGTGTCAAAGCAGGGCAAAAACCCAATAAAGAGAGTGTGATGGTTCTGCTTTTAAAAATACTGGAAAGGTCAAAAATCCACTTAGAATATGCTATGCAGTCGTGCATATTGAAAGAAAACAATAATGAGATGTGCAAAAAAGGGTCTAGGTCTGTAGTTCATGCTTTTCCCCAGTCCTTAGGGTCAATTCTACATTAAAATAATCCCTAACCATCCGTTAGACCAGTAGCAAAGGTGCTGGAAGGTTTTCTAACTACAGATGGCCCTCAGGAGGTGGCAACTGGAGAATGCAGAGCACCAGCCCTACCACCTGCATTCCTTGTAATACTGCCAGTGAGGACGAATAAGATATGGGCATGGAGTAAAAGATGCTTTTGCTGAATCTACATTTGAAGACCCGTTATCTGCTGGCTAACCTCCTGGTAGCAAGCTAGCCCATCTGTAAAGCTGCTTCTGTGCAGTATGAAATGGCCATGCAACAGCCACGCACAGATTTCAAAGGAAATGTCACCATCGTGAAACCATGTAAATACCGAAGCATTCAGTACAACTCTTCATCTCTCCCATAGAAAATGCAGTATATAATCTGTTAGTCTTCCTGCTAAGCTGAGGGGAATCCAAGACTTTATATATATTTTTGTAATGTTACTGTTTCTATAGCTACCTTTACATTCTGTTGGGCAGAAACAGCCCCAACAGCCTTGATCATATATTTATATATTTTTAACAGCCTTAATCATAATTAATTCAGGTCAGTACATTTATCTTAAAGTGTTAGACATTTTTCTTTTCATTTAGTGACAAGCACAAGTCTATTGTTCTTGTCTGTGAAGAGCACTATTAGTCATCTTACTGAATAAACCTGGTAATAAAGAGAAAAAAATAGCCCTACCTTTTGATGTGGTTTGTTTACTTGAAACTGAATTTTTCCTTTTGCTTCACAGAGTCAAGTAAAGAGCAGTTTGCCTACACAAACATTGCTGAAGAGCTTGTGAAACTGTTCAAGAAGCAAATAGAGCATGATAAAAAAGAGATGATTTTTGAAGTTTTGGCTCCCCTGGCAGAGAATGGTGAGAATATGATTTTTTTTTCTCTTATGCTATTTTTTATTCATTCCTTTATATGTATTTTCATATATCGGTGTCTTTTTCAGGGACTAAACGCATATTAACGGCTGCCTCGTTCAGAAGCTGCCATGATTGATCCTTGAGATGATAGTTTCATATGAAATGAGTGGGTCTTAATTGTCTGAGCATATGACAGGAGCCAACAAATTGTTGATACCAATTCCACCTCAGATTCACTCTGTGTATGATTATGTTATATTTTATTTCCCTTACCTGCAGTGAGAATATCAAAAGCTGCTTTTACAATGTTTGTCTGCAAAACGCTGGCTCAAGCGTTCGTAGTCCGTTACAGCACCAGGACATCAGTCATTACGTCATTTCCTGGGATTGCAGAACCACTGGCATTTCCATTTCCTATGGACATATTTTTGCAAGGGGCACATTGATTGCAGAGCTAAGAGTTGGATGCTCTCCCCCTACTGTTCATTGAGAGATCACATTGATTTGAGTGTTTGGTAGCATATTTTATGGTAGTGCCAGGTAGCCCCAATAGACTTGAGTTTCATTCACTGCTCAAGCCAATGCGGGAGTGTGCCTGATCACCCCTCCAGAATGTTCCTCCCAAATGAGTTCTTGGTGGTTTGTATAATCCACCATTTGCCCTTAAGGGAAATGAAGAAATGAGTTAACAGGTGGAGCTGGACTGAAGTGGGAAGCAGTTCTGAGTATGGAAGACATCACAGTATTTGATGGCTCTGTAACCTTGTTTTAGTCACCCCAGCATTAAAGCTTGTTTGAATGGAATAAATTATTAGATAGAATTGTAAACTCTAATAATTTAGGTTTTATCCTACTCTGTTGTACACACACTGTCTGTTTTACACAGTAGAAATCAAGATAAATTTTTACCTCAATTTAAAAAGTTTTGTCTTTCATTTTAAGTGGTATGTAAAATCAGGATTCCTTTTTACAGTTCTAAAAATGCACATTTTGCCAAAATACAGTCATTTGTTACATAATAACTAACAAGTTGCTCTAAGATAGTTCCATCCTTGGAGACTGACACAGAATTGGGTCCAACCTTTTGCGAGTTTGACATATTTCAGTCCAAATACTTAATTTTTCTTAAACTATGTTTTATAGTCACAATAAAATTTGAGAAGTTTACTGCTGCTGAATATAACTCAGGTGCTTGCATGTTATGAGGTAGTCAGCTGAACTCTTCCACTGTGGATTCAAGGCATACTTAAATGAATTCACTGTGCTAGTACTGTTTGGGTGCTTTTGATTGTAGATAATTAGCAACAGGTCAGTAGGCAAAAACCTCTAAATGAAGTATTTGCAGAGTCTAGATTTTGGTGGTTGGATTTTTTTGAGTTTTTTTGTTTTGTTTTGTTGTTAAGGACACTGGAGTAGCAATTTATCTTTCAAATCACAGCACACCTGCAACCTGGTATTCTGTAACTAAGGGAACTCTCTATTTTTTGAAGTACCTCATGCAAAAGTACCTATTTAAAAACATCCCAACTGGATATTTTGCATTCCCTAACAAAGTTCATGAGAAGGTCAGCTGCTCTTAGAGGAACAATGAATTTTACTCAGGCAAAAAGCCTAGTGACAACAGGAAACAGAGTCAATCACGTCCTTCAGCAGAGGTAGAACACTTCTCCTCACCCAATTGTCACTTGTAAACTATATGAAAAAAATATTTCCATAGCTTTGGCCTTTAAAAATATTTTAACTTGAGTTAAACTCCTTATTGTTACAACACCATTTCATGCAGAAAGCTAAGAGGAATCCATTTGTTTGCACATTTCTACAGAGGTTTGTAACTGTGCTTTCTAAAATCAGCATGCAAAAAGTACCAGAATCACTTCCACATAACAAAGACATAACATGGCATCAGACAACATGCCATTCCTGCTTAACAGGAAGGAAGTTCTGGCATGTAAAGTAGATTCTCAGCTCCAAGTTTATAGGGAAAAACCTGTTAAAGACTGTGTTGTAGATACAAAAGAAAAAAAACATTGCTCCCAAGTCCTATTTCACTACCTGAAAAACAAGTTTATGACCTTCTCTGTTGAGCCTTGTTGCCAATAACTAAGAAATGAGTTTGCCTCATCAGTTTCCAGTTTTTCTTCAATCACAACAAATTTCTCTCCCAACCCAGCTTTTTGAATTTGTTCTTACTGTACTCCTCCTACAGCCCTTTCAATGAATGGCAGAAATCTTGGCTCAGCTAAAAGAAATAGGCGATTAGTTGCTCTGAGATTTCATCAAAAAGTTCTATGTTTTATACTTGCATGTCTTAGTGAAGTCAGTAGCTCTTCTGTACATGAAACAGAAGAAAAAACCCTAAGTTTGTTCTGCAACACAGTTGAAAGTCTTTGGAAAGTCCAAACATGACACAGACCTTATGAGCCTGCTGCGTGATGACTGAAATGCCAGAAGTTTGCTGTAGAGATATATCCTCATTTTTGACAAATAAAGAGCAGCTCCATACACTTTTGCATATAGTCGTGCTCTAAAGGCAGTCCAGGGCTGAGGGAGCACCTGGTAGATGACTACTAACAGAAGTTGCCCCTGAGAATTTAAAATTAAAAAGTTGCAGTTTTATCTACACAAGCTGTCAGTAAAACCATTGACATCACTACTTCTTTTCACAATCTGTCCTGTGTGTATGTACAATAGATGTATTAAAAATCCTGATTCTGACTCCTATTACCCATCCTATTCTTCAGATGTCATTAAACTGCAGCTGGTTGAAGCAGGCTTGGTGGAGTGCTTACTTGAGATCGTCCAGAAGACTGTGGACAGTGACAAAGAAGATGATATCGCAGAGCTTAAAACAGCTTCTGATCTTATGGTTTTATTATTGCTTGGAGGTGAGTACAGTGTGTCACTACCTTCTGCAAAGCAACAGCAGATACTTGTAATGCCATTTGTCTGCTGGATTTTACTATTTATTGATTTTCTAAATAACACAGAGGACCTGCTACCTGTCAGTTAATGTTTAATGGGTCAGATTTTGTCTCTCTTCCCATTGCAGGACTGGATTAATTGTAGTGAAGCCAGCAGAGCTTCACAGATATAAAGAGAAAATTTTTCCCTAACAAACACTTCTTTGGCTTGTTGACTGTCTATGCTTTTTACCCCAGATGAATCCATGCAAAAGTTATTTGAAGGAGGAAAAGGCAGTGTGTTCCAAAGAGTACTTTCATGGATTCCTTCCAATAGCCATCAGCTACAGCTTGCAGGAGCACTGGCTATTGCAAATTTTGCCAGAAATGGTAAGAATATGGCATAATAGTTTATGTTAATTTATCCATGCCCTTCTATCACGCTCTGTCTGTACAGCTACAAAGAAAAACTGCATGTCGTGTTAAAGCTGGTATTGAGCTATACAGCAACATCAGTAGTTTTATGGTTTACAATCCTGAAAAGCATTAAGCCTACTTTAAAAACAATGTTTCACATTTGTAGAGAGGTATAGGGGATTTCTGCCGTCTTCAGTGTTTCTTATATCACTCTTCTAAATTTGTCATGAGCACTGCAACTCCCATTGATGATGGTGGTCAAATTCTCAACAATAAAATCTAGAAAGGAGCAAGGAAATAACCCTTCTATTCTTAAAAAACTCTTGTAAAAATCTTAGTAATAATCTTTCATTCACAAGTGACTTGTCTCATCTCGCGCAGACGGAAATTGCATCCATATGGTGGATAATGGCATAGTTCAAAAGTTGATGGATCTGCTAGACAGACATGTGGAGGATGGAAATGTAACTGTGCAGCACGCTGCACTGAGTGCTCTCAGAAACCTGGCTATTCCTGGTAAGCCTCACTTTGCATTGCTAATTACCCGAAGGTGAAATTCTGTTCTCCCATTGCACCCCCCCCAGGGGATGAGGGTGGGAGAACTGACTGACAGTGCCAGAGGCAGGTCAGACTGCTGCTTTTCATTCAGGCCCGTCAACGCTTTTATGTCTCTTGCACAGCAGTTGTGACCAGCAGTTTTAAAGACATCACAGGCCTATTGACCATTCTTTGCCACTTTGATCCCACAGTACCATCCCCCACCAAGAAAAGGGCAGTTTTGTAATAGGCAGGAAGCTCAGGAGGCCTCGGATATGATTTCTCAATCCTTTCTGTCCAAAGCATGGCATTTTGTTTGTTTGTTTCATTTCACATCTCTCTCACAGCTGAGGGCCCCACCAGAGAGCAGTGCCGGCTTTGTTGAAACACTGCCTCTTACTGTGACTTCCTCAGGCTTTAACAATTCCCAAATTAGAGCTGGAGATAGACTGTTAGAATAGCCAGCCTGTTGCAATTAGTTACCATTTGTAGACAATAAACTGAATGCTAATTTTGTCATTTTTAATAAACTAAGTCATATGAGTTTTGATTAACCAAGCATAAAAGGCAGAGCACATGCACATAAAAACAAAGCAAGTCTGTACTACTTGTGTATGCTTTCTTGTACCAAGCCAAAAATAAGTCTTTCATCCATTTAACCTTATTTTACTATTTGCAGTTTTGACAAACAATAACTTTCTAAAAATTATCATGCATACGTAACTAAACCCATGCAGCTTTAGTAGTATGCCATTTGCTTACCTTTCTCAGGTGACTAATTCTGTTTAAACTTCCGTCAGTCAGTCAGCTTCCCCGAAGCCGATGCTCAAGGATGTCTGCCAGAGACCTACATAAGTTTTAATGTATACTGTTATAGAAAAATGAGCAAGTAATAACTGGCTTCAGTGACGAACTGCTTGTTAAACACTATTTTGAATATGAAACATGTGGAAAATGTAGACTCTTGGAGGGGATGAAAGAGGGTTTAGGGGGGGCAATACAAGGACTACAGACTCCAGACATGTCAGGCCACAATGTTGTTTGTATAAAGTATCGGAACTGGGTAAGAGGTTACTCTGCTGATTAGATGCTTTAGTTCCTTTGCCTACGTGAAGTAAGAGTGTTGTTGGGAATCAGAGAAGTTTCCTCATATTTTAGAGTGCAAATATCAGCCTGGGCTTCTGCTTGATGCATTTTGTGGAAGATGCCTTTTCTACACCATGGGGGAAAAGTCAGCCTTCAGTTTATGTTCAGGCTGAACACTGGAAATTAGAAGTGCATGCTAGGAAAAAGCACTTAATTTCATACCTGTGTCGTAGCAACCGTGACATCTTCCCACAACGCAGTATTGTCAGCACAGACTCGTGTTCCTGAAGTCTGTGTTCACAAGCTATTTTTCAAACTGTGTTTGAAAATTTGCTTCAAGACGGTCTTGGAAATAAACTGCATCTTCCAGAAATGTTCTTGAGATCATTCCTGTTCTTTATTCATGCAGTTGTAAATAAGGCTAAGATGCTATCAGCTGGTGTTGCAGAAGCTGTGTTGAAATTTCTCAGATCGGAGATGCCCCCTGTTCAGTTCAAGCTGCTGGGAACATTAAGAATGTTAATAGATGCACAAGGTAAAAATAAACTGTTCTTTATGTTAAATGATTCTCTTTGGTTCAGTCTGTGATATGCTGCCAAGGTTCTTACAAGAGGGAAGCAGAGGGTTTCTTAGAATTTTATTCCAGAAGTCTTGGAATAAATTTAATACATATGCAAAGGGAGAGGAATGTGGGTTGATTTTTTTTCAGAACTCCTAAATCGACTACCAGAGACCCTCAGAATAGGTGTCAAATGCTTATTTACTTTTGTACTTCGGAACTCATCTACACTGTCACATTACAAGCATGTATTGAGGCGTGAGTGTTTTAAGCTACCCCTCCTGTTTTGCTGTTCACTTACTGCATTTGCTGGCTGTACCTAGCTCCTTGGAACAGACTAATGCACTTGTTAATTGATAAACTGCAATTTCAAAGTGAACAAGCACCTTGTAGTTTAACAGCTTGTTCCAGGATGAGGATTTAGAAAATCAAAAGTCTGTGAAAAACCTGAAGTAGTTAATGAAATAAATTAGCCAAGTATTTACTTTTGATCCAGTCCTGCAGATTTTTTTCAAATTATCTGTTCTAGCAAAGCTATTAGATACGAAATAGAAATCCATTGAAGAAACTTATGTGACTTATAATCTATAAAACCTAATCTAACTGACCACAATGCTCCCTTCCAGCAGCAGTCCCTTCTGGTTTTAAATTTTTGAGCTAGCTCACCTGGGAATGTGACATCTCCTGTATTTTCCCTACTGTTAATCAATGCACAGGCCTCATTAACTGGGCTGATAAGTTGTTTTCAAAAACTGGATTATGAATGTTTTTCTGTATTTTGTTTCCATTTTGACTGGCTTTACTTGCTTCCATGCAGCCTAGACTTTTCCCACTGTTAGTGCAAGCTAGTGAAGTTCTACTTAAACTCCTCCTAGTTAGTAACTTTCGGTTTATTTTTCTAGCACTTGCTTAAAAAAGTGACAACTTTTTTTGTGTGTTATTTGCTCTGGCATCATGTAGCAGAAGCAGCTGAACAGCTGGGCAAAAATGTAAAACTGGTGGAACGATTGGTGGAGTGGTGTGAAGCCAAGGATCACGCAGGTGTGATGGGAGAGTCCAACAGACTACTTTCTGCACTTATACGACACAGCAAATCAAAAGTAAGTTAGTGGTGAAAAAGGTCAGCTTGTAAGAACTAAGAGTTACCTCTGCACTTGGTATTGGTAGCCGAGGCCTCCAGTATGTAATCCTTCTGGAAAGCCAGGTTGGTTAATTCATGTGTTACATCTCTGCCTCTGGGACCTGCCAGTCAGACCCAAGCAGCAGGTTTAAGTGCTCACTGGAACTAGATAGTTAAAAAAAATTTAAAACAAAGCAAACCAATTTCAGAGTGGCAGAGCAGTTGAAGGAACACATTTAAGATTCATGTGGCTAAGTCTTGACTCATTTTTATTTGTATTCTATCCTGTAGAAGTTCAGCATGCCGTATTTTCTACATTTTAATGGTGGTATATATGAAGAATCATTGCACTCAGTTGTTACGATCTTGCTATATATTTATATAAAAATGAGATCTACAGTCTGTCCCCCTAGTCTTCATATAGCATATTTCAGAGTTTTGAGATTCTAACAGATCATTAGAAATTATCATTTATTCCAAATTCTAACAGAAGCTTGTTTGTACACAGCAAAAGGTATGACATAAGGAGAAACTGTGGGACAGATGAGTTCTGTCCCTCCCATCACCTTTGCGTCAACCAAATACCTTTACATAAGCAGTCCGAGTCCACAGTCCTTGCTCAGGAGAGTATTAGGCAAAACAGAGCCCTAGATGGGACGAAAGCATCTCATCTGGAAACAAGCTGTTTCAGGCCCAGACTTCATTTAGTGTGTTCACTGATATGAACACAGGCTGCACGACTGAGTTTAAATAGCAAGTGTGTTTTGGACAACTCAGACTTTAACAGTGACCTCTTCATTCACGCGTGGCATTTGCAAAGTGAAAAACATATTGTGGACCTGATCTATACTGAGCCTCTCCAAAACCAAATCAACAGGACTTAACGAGATTTAAATCTTTCCTGATTTCTAATTTTACTGTCTCTCTCTGATCCCTATTCTCCATTTTATGTTCAGCCTCTAACCTGATCAGGTTTCATTTTTTCTGAGTTCTTATTTTTTATACACCCAAAATACACCGTCCACAAAATGCATGTGTAGATGGCATATGCCACCACAGATGCGAGTTTTTAATCAATATTCTCTACAGGAAAACAGAATTCAATCCTAAATACAGAGACGTTTTTGATGGCATCAAATAGATATTAATAGAGAAGTTAACAGAATTATCACAGATAAACTTTTGTATGGTTTATGTACTCATAAAGGAAACTTGACGGGAAGAGGAAAACAGCTGAGAGGGTGGTTTTTTTTTAATGCTTTTACTGCCCTCTAGGTTTGAATATGAGAACAACTGGATGGTTCTTTAGAGCACATTAGATTTTAATCTGGTTTTTAATTTTAAAGGATTTGGGGTAATATTTACAAAAGTGACAGTAGTTTAGAAAAACTTATATCTCATTCTAAAAATGGAATAGGTATTTGTGAGTTAAGCCACACTAGCACCAAACCTCACTGCTGTCATCTCTTCTATTTGGTAGGTACNCATGACATTCAGTAATAACAGGTCTTATATGTGAAATTCTTGAGTCATTAGGCTATGACTTGTGCCACTAGCATCCTCAGTATGATTAGCTAAAAACATTTCCATTTTCAAGGTTTATGATCATATTGTGTCTGTTTCCTTGCATGAAGAACATAACTGCATAGCCTGTGCAAACACTGGATCATAAATCATTCTAAACACTTGTATCAATTAATGAGTTTTGACTTGTGGCTGGAGTAAGAAAGGTATTTGTGCTTTAAATGGAAATTCAACACTGATTAAAAATTTAAATCAGATTCTTATTTCAAGAAATAACTACTATTTCAAAACTTTTTGCACCTACAGAACAAATAAAAATAAAAACCAAACCACATTTCCTTGAACAGTTTCCCTTCAGCATGCCGAGTTACCTGATTTTTTCAGGCAAACATTTTGTAAGTATTTTTGAGACATATAATGGTGAAAACATTAGGTGCAAACTCACTTTTTAAATTATAATTAACAAGTAATCAAAGACCTGCAGACACAAGAAGTCTTTATTTATCCTTTTTTACATATGTAAGTTGGATCAAATTTTGGACTTGAAAACAGAATCCCAGCTACATATTTTTAAAGTGCTTTAAAGCCATTTAACTCAGCATTTTCATTTCAAGTACACCATTTCTATTATGTAGTAAGGTGGAATATTTGCAATCTCATCTCTCTGAACATGAAAACTCTGAAAATTCATGGAGAGATATGAAGGATTTGATAACTTTAATAAAAATATATTCTTGTGTCTCCTTTCCCCAAATAGGTGGTTTGTCGGGTGCTTTTGATAAGCTGCTCTGAACATCACAACATAAAGAAGGGGAAACACCAGCTGAGTTCAAACATTACAGAGTGGGCTCATTGTTAGGCGACTGATGGCACACCATGAGAACTTGAGTTACACAGTATAACCTGGAAAAGAGTTAGTTACATGTGTCTTAACTTAATCATGTGGTTAACTGGCTTGGTTTAACAGGTTGTATCTTATAATTGCAGTGTAAAAGCAGATAATTTAGAAGCCCACATGTATGTGCATTTATTTATAAGTGATTATACGTGCATAAAGCCAACGACTATCTTTACCCAAAGATAACATCCATGACAACTTCATTACTTAATACAGTTTGTATGCAATGCAGAATTTTTTCATTTCTGTTATTTATTTTAGGATGTAATTAGGACCATTGTACAGAGTGGTGGCATCAAGCATTTAGTAACCATGGCAACCAGTGAACATGTAATAATGCAAAACGAAGCTCTTGTTGCGCTGGCATTAATAGCAGCTTTAGAGTTAGGTGAGTATCCAAGTGGTTAACTCGTACCTGTTTTCTTTCCAGTCTGTGCCCAAGAGAAGCCATAGAGGGCGAGTTGTGTGAGTTTCTTTTGCAATGTAGAAAAGCCTCCTCCTTCCACCTGCCTTTCAGGAGTGCAGAAATATGTGACAGTTCATGCAGACACAGGCAGGCAATAAGATTAAGCAGAAAACTGGAGGTTTGCTGGTAATACAGTGTCTGCTCCATCATTCTGGGAGGTGATCACATGATCTAGAAAGGTCCTTGAACATAACTTTCAGATTTTGGGTAAAACCCAAAAGGCTAACAGTTAATAAAATCATAATTTGGAACTGAGACTGTATGACCTGACTACATTCCTACACTGCAAGGGTTAATGCCCTTTTGAGAGGGCTTATCAAAGTAAAACTTTCAGTTACCTAATTAGTGAGAGCTAGAGAATACACACAGAGGTGAATGATGCCCCCAAAATGTCTTTTATTACTAAGTTCCACAGAAATAGGTGCAAGAGTTGCTATATGAAGGCTGAGATGATTACATGTCTTGACCTGCCTTTGTAGTACCTCAGCTTACCAAACAAAAAGGTTTTGTTTATCCCATCTGCTTGCTCATTAACTAAGGTAACAAACTAAACAGCCAACATTACATATTTTTTGCTCTTTATTTCACCTCTTGCCATCACGTACTAGAAGAATGCTATGGTCAGCTTCCAAATTGCTGCCAATGCATCAGGGAATTGTTTTAATTAAAGGGAAGAATGTTCCTATTCACAAGACTCATCTAACCCTTCTTTGTCTTCAGACGTTTAAAGGTTTCAAGCCTGAATTCAGTATACTTTTTTTAGAAAACTACAGAGGAAATAACTCGCACTCTGATCTTGAGAAGTTTTTCCCAGCCTTTCCAACAGACCCTGAGTTTCCTCTACCATGGAATCAAGAATTACACCATGTATTTACTCAGACAAAATTTCCAAAAGCAAATTCAGGCAATGAAAGTCTTGAAAGCTGAAATATTGCAGGTGTTGGCCTCAATCGCTAGAAGCCCTGGTGGCTTTTTCCATCAGCTCACTGCACATTTAAGACTGGATTTTATCATTAAACCCTGTGATTGTCCTTTCAAGCATTTAGGCTAGTTTACATTTTTTATAGCACGAGCTGTGGTTCCTATCATCATACCATCTAATATGTGCTTCAGTTTTATGATAAGGAGTTATGTACCACAGCACCACTTTGACTGCAGTGAGAGATCCATGTTTCAATAAATGGCTAACACACAGAAACATCAAAGAAAGCGGCACTTCCAGATTTACAAATTTTCACTTGTATTTCAGTCACTGCTGAAAAGGATCTTGAAAATGCTCAACTTGTTCAGATTCTACACAGACTGCTCTCAGACGACAGGAGTGCTCCAGAAATAAAATACAACTCCATGGTGCTGATCTGTGCCCTTATAGGATCTGGTGAGTATTCAGGAGGGGCTGCTTTCCTAAGAGATTTATGTATTTAACCTTAGTTCTCTGTTTTAGCCTGAATATAGAACGTGTGCAAACGCACTCCGAGACTGGTTCTCTGTTCACAATGAATGTACACAGAAGGGTTCCATTTACTATGACACTTTATTTATAGCGTTTATTTATAGTGTCAAGAAAGAGGCTGTTAACTCAGTTTTGGATTTTAACTGAAGAAATTGGATTCTGGCTTCTGCAGGATGCAGCTACCTCAATCTTTGACTGACAGGAGAGAAATGAAAGGCATTTAAAACTGTACAGTATCAGACTGTCTTTGCAAATATGCAGATAACAAGAACTTTATTTTCACCTTTAGCTGGAAGTCCCCTGTAATAGATGTGTGATGGCTTTTTTTAATTGATCAAGTAAGGCAAGGAGCCTCCTCACTTGTAGTTTTAAATTCCTACAAGAATGGTAGGAAACAAAGATACAGGTAATATTTGCAAAGACACACATGCACACAAATGAGTAATTAGTACAGCACATAGGCTATAACGCTACTTTAGAAGGCATCCTCACACTTACCTCACTAGGAAGAGTCCTCATATGCTCAGCCCACCAGGCACAACTGTTCAGGGTTGCTTTGACAGACGAGGAGGACATGCTCTAACACATGCCAGTGCTGGACGCTGTGAAGTCTAATCTTTCTAGAGCTAACCTTCTGCTAAAGGTCAGACTGTTTTGAGGACGGTGTAGCAGGCTATGATTTGATATTGCAACTTCCCACCTGTGTGTGGGCAAACAAAAAAAACCCCAAACAAACAAACTAAAAAGAAGAGCAAGGTATCATGGGGAAACTGGATTTCCAGCTGAGGTTTCAAAAAGCGGCTACATTTCTTTGAGTCAGTTCTTTAAGAACTATTTACTCTGTGGAAGGAGAGAAATTTCATTCCATTAAGGTTTCAGAATTTACAGACAACTAAGATGACAAAGAACTGGATTAAGTACAGAAAGGTGGAAACTCAGAGCTCGTCTGCACACAGCTTGCCAAGTGTGAAACATTTGAAGGTTCTCGACAGATGAGTTTACAGCAATTCAATTGAACTGATTAAAAGTTATCATAGCTGAGTGTCTGCTGTCTCTGTAAACACAGCTGCTTTTTTTTGTTGTTCTTAAACAGAGTTCACCACGCCTACTCTAAGTGTAGCTCTGGTGACCTGTACATCCATGTGACTGAATGCTGTATTATTGCCACCTTAAAGGAACAAATATTTGGTTTTAGAACAGTACAGAATCATAGAATCATTGCATTGTTTGGGTTGGAAGGGATCATAGAGGTCATCTAGTTCCAGCCCCCCTGCCATGGGCAGGGACACCTCCCACTAGACCAGGTTGCTCAAAGTCCCATCCAGCCTGGCCTTGAACACTTCCAGGGATGGGGCATCCACAACTTCCCCGGGCAACCTGTTCCAGTGCCTCACCACCCTGAGTGAAAAATTTCTTCCTAATATCTAATCTAAATCTACCCTCTTTCAGTTTAAAGACATTACCCTTCGTCCTATCACTACACTCCCTGATAAAGAGTCCCTCCCCATCTTTCCTATAGGCCCCCTTTAGGGACCAGAAAGCCACTATAAGGTCTCCCTGGCACCTTCTCTTCTCCAAGCTGAACAACTAGGAGAGGTGCTCCAGCCCTCTGATCATCTTGGTGGCCCTCCTCTGGACCCACTCCAACAGGTCCATGTCCTTCTTATGCTGGGTGGGGGCCCCAGAGCTGGACGCAGTGCTCCAGGTTGGGTCTCACCAGAGCAGAGTAGTATATGCTACTATATTGTATACACATATGAATGTACAAAGATAGTGCTCAAAGTTTGCTAACAAGCCTCAGCTCCCAGTAATCTTAAGGTGTAATTTAGATGTTACTCGCAACCATATTGAGCCATTTTGTGCTTGGGATTATCCATCCATTTTACAGCAGAAGCCTTTCTGCAGAGGTTCCCCCTCAGCCTCACTGTGTTGTTCTTGTATGTATTCCCACTGCTTCCAAGTAAAATAATCCTCAGAAATTCTGCCTGACACTTGCATTTTCCCTTCCCTGAGTCTTGTCACCTGCAAGATTGATCAAGTTATTTAAAGTCAAAGGCCTGTCTCTATTGCACCAGAATAGGGAAGAGTCTTGTCTTAGAGGGTTTTTTAGGGTTATCCAACTGGCGGAGTTCAGTCTGCCACCACACTGTAAGCTTTGCCTGGACATGAGGCATCTTAGCCGGCTCCGAGGGAACAGACAGCACGTCACTGCAATATGCAGCTGTAAAGCTAAGGCCCAGCACGTGGCTGACCCAGTGTTCAGCCCTGCTGTCTGATGAACAGACCTATGTAACATCAGTGAGTACACGGGAGTAACAACTGAGCAACCCTGGTATTAACTTTTGATTGTGTTTTTTTTAAACTATTTTAACCAAGGGGGGGTGGGAATCAAAGAGCCAAGTCTACTCTTTGCACGTGAAAATACATCTCCTGCCCAGCTCTGCCTCCAACTTAACTTTCACCACTGTCTCCACACAGTGAGTATTTACATTTACATTTCTATATTCTACTGTAAACAGACCTGTGTAGCCATTTTAAAGTAATTGACCTCAGTATAGTTCCATAAAGACTAGAAGTGGTTGCACTGGTTTAATTATTGACAAGTTTGATTCCCCAGTGACCACTGTTGTTACTATCCTTTGTTACAGGGTATCTGGCATCACATTTAACTCGATGTTGCCAACAGCTGTGCGTTAAGCAGTAAATATGTAAATGTGATTTTTGCCATCTGGAAGTTGCTTTTGCAACTGAGTGAATGGATAGAAGGAGGGAAAAATTAGGACAATGGAAACACATAACAAAGAATCAGCAAAAGCAGAGCATTCATAGCTGGCACAGTCACTTCTGTGTGTGAGGGTCTCCAGGCTCACAGGAATCTGGATGTTAAGCAGAAGTATTCAGCCTCTGCAAAGCACAGTAAATTCCTGAAATTCTGTTCAGTAACAACTGCTTAAACATGGATATATCTCAGAAATCTGAGAAAGAGCAGGAAGTGCTTACACAGCATAATCACCCCAACAGCTTCACTGATATGGCTCTATACAGGTTCCCAGGTGCCGAGCAGTGGAGAGTGCCCAGCTCTTACACGGTAGGGGTTAAACTGGAAGAAAACCAAAAACTCATGAACAAGAAAGTAGGTAGGAAGGGAAACAAATGTCAAAGTTTGCTATTAAAAAAAGTAAATGTGCATAGTATACAGCATAGCTAATCTGAAACAGATGGTTGGTATTTCTCCTGGGAAGCTCAGGGATTAGGCCCCCAACAGCACCTGGGAAGCACAAAAGAAAAAAAAGTAGGTGTTTGTTGCTGAGTAGTTCACTAGAGTGGCCTGAACAGGGCATGAAACAAGACCAACTGCTTTGGATCTCAACGGTGAGATGTTTAGAGTACAGGGCTTTGAGAAAACTTTTTTTTTTTTTTAAATGCTCAATTTTAGGGGTTGTTGCCAACCTTTCCTTATTAGTACAAAGTACAGTGCAATCCAGGATCAAAATTGTAAAGCAGTGTCTCACAGTTTCGAGTAAAACATAAGCACTGCATACACATGCACAGCATTGGGCAATGCACCACGTGGTGTGTTTGTACTAACCTCAGAGCTGAACTGTAAATGGACAGCTTACAGTGACCCAGTGGTGACACATCTGTTGAAGAACAACGTCACCCACTTCACACCCCCACACAAACAACCAGAGCTGATTTGATACAGACAAATGACATAGTGAACCTTTCAAGGCAAGCTCGCTTACTCAGGCTAGTTTAAGGAATAAAGCATAAAAATACTTTTACCAAAATTACTTCCTAAGCATCTGTTTTGGAAGGCAATCCAGGTGGAATTTCTTAACCGCTATGCAGCAGCTTCCTTCATCTCTACCTGAAACCTGCGGAGTCTGCGCGTGCCCCAGGCCCTGGAGAGTTTCCTCTACATCCTCGAAAGCAATTCAAAAAAGTAAATGAAACAATCATGTATACACACATTTGAGTGCTTATGTATGTACAGGGTTCAGTAGAAAAGTTTCTCACACTCGCCAAGCTTTTCTGGTCTTTTGCCCATTTAATACAAAGCACCGTTTCTTTTACTATTTCTTTTTCCAGAACCTCTTCAAAAGGAAGTGCAGAGCATGGCATTTCTAGAAGTCGTATCAAAACTCCGCAGCCATGAGAACAAAACTGTTGCCCAGCAGGCCTCGCTAACAGAGCAGAGACTTGCTGTAGAAAGCTGAGGAAGGTCTTGTTTCCAGTGCATCCCATCACAGATTTCACCTTTGTCCTCCGTCCTGCTGCCGCTCCTGCTATGTTTTCCACTGTATCACTCGTGCATGCGTGTAATGTTCCCACACAAATTGATGAACTGCTGTAGGTACCCGTCCAAAAAGGTTTCTACAAATTCATAGGTGGTGTTAACATGAACCTGTCTCCACCCGTAACTGTTCTACTTGTATTCTTGTTGCTTGGGCCACATAGTAGAATGTGCATGTTGTAGTCCTATGATGACGTAGAAGTGGTACTACACAATGACTCTTTCCTCACGCCCCCTAACTGCATAACAATGTACTACTAAATTAGGGACAATACAAGATGCAGCAAGTCCAGACTAGTGTGCTCACTCTAGGATTAAGAAGTAAATCTAGCTCCATTTTTGGTGCTTTGGAGATTCAGGTTTGAATGCAATGTACTGCTGCTCATTCACTGGTCTTGCCTATTAATGTCAAACTCGTGGTACCTAGAGGTAACAAATAAAATCTCAGTGCTCTCACTTTATCCTGTGGTTTGTCCTTTTCTGTTGTCACGTGCAGAAGCCGCGACTGCGCCACCATGCACTGGTGGGGAGCCCTTTTTGTTCCTGGCTCTGGCCCCTATGCAATCACTGCCTTTCAGCTGAGCGATTACAAAGGAAACAATTCCAACCACTTTCACTGTGTATGCTCACACAGAGGCACTCTGTGGTTTAACAATCGTGTGTTTCAACAGGAATACACTATACAATCCTTATCCCATAAAGCCATGTGGATATCAGTGCTCTTGGGCTTGCTTGGGATTGGGGTTTTGTTTCTTGGGGGTTTTTTGTAGATGGATTTTTAAAGGCATAGCTTGCAGCAACTTTTTAACAGAACCCCATTGAGTGAGAAACGCAGCATGCAAGAGTCTTTCTTTTTCTCCTTTCCTAGGTAAAGGTGTTGGGCAATTCCCAGTTTAAGCATCTTATCTCACAGCTCCTCTTTTTGTAGGTCTGTAACGTGCCAGCGACCAAACCAGCAGACGACCCTGGCAAAACAGGGAACAGTTGGGATAGCAGTTTCTAGCAAGCCAGCACATGTTATTTTTAACGGTGCGATACCATTGTCTAGCTTGATCGAGCCCACAATGCACAACGATCACAAGGGCTACAACATTTTAAAGTGAGTTCAGCACTCCCAGTGCTGAAGTGCCAGCCTCAGAGGTTTCAGGCTCCTTTTTTCAGCAGAGGCCGCAAACCCAGAGGCCAAGCACCCATCACCCACACAATCCCATGCCACACGGTTCCAAAAATACTGCTTTTGACCTTCCCAGGTTTACTTCCCTGCTCCATGAAACCACTGGTTATCTCACAGACACTGTGATGGGCACATACCAGTCATGACAGGAAAAAGACTATGTACACAAGCTGGGTATGAGAAAAAACTTGCCTCTAATGGACAGTTTAAGCTCCGAGACTGTACCAAAAGGCAGTGGATGCTACAGGAGTATTCATACAGCAGAGATTCTGCATCCATTTAATCCAGTGCCAGAAACACCCAGAAAAAGCCTCTAATACTAAACTTCACAACAGCCTCTTATTTAAAAAAAAAAATATTCAAAAGACATTTGCTAGTAATAGTGCAATAAAGCCACTGACATAGTGTAGAGCTGTGAACGCAGACCAGGACCTCGTGACATCAGGCTCCAAATAACACAAAACCGCTGCACTGCTGAACGTAACCAGAATGTTTATGATCACAGTTCATAGTGGACCTACACAAGCCCCAGTTTTCTCAGGCACGGAAATAATTTCCACTGATTTAAATATACCCCAAAATACATTTGAAAGACCAGTTATCAATGACTTACCTGGTTCTATAACGAGACTATTCCTTTTGATGGCGGTATAAACTGCAAGTGCTTGTGACACTGACAAAAATTCCTATTCACCTGGTTGTCTAACTGGACCTTGGGTTAAGCATTAGGCATATCCTTATCACCAAATTTTTCTCAGGGATACTACTGTCAGAGCAAGCACAAGGGCCAACACTTATATCCTTCTACTATTCAGATGGTTTCCCTGGATGGAATATCAAGTGACTTACATTTCTAGATAAAATCTGTGCTAAGCCTATACACAGAAGGAAAGTCTGCGTAAGGGCAAGGATGGGCGCATGTCGCAGTCAAAGGAGGTAATTGGAGAGATTGCATCTATCCACACAAACGCTGCGCTGTTCTGAGGTGTGCTGCAGCCTGCAGGTCATTTCTATGTAGCTGATAAATCATTTATCCTCTGAGCCTCTTTTAATATGAGAAACAGGATCTAAGGATATTACTATCCTGTGCATTTCACTACTCGACTGAAGTCAACTGAATCAAAATTGCTCACAATAGTTCTGATTAGATGTTCAGTAGATAGATTACATCTAAGCAAAGCTCGACAGCTGCTGCTCAGACTATTTATACAGCGGTGATGCCAGACATCGGACCTTTTCATTTGTCTACTGACACCACAAACCACATTAAAACAATCACTGCTGCCACACTGTGCAGGGCAGGCGGTACCTGCTTGGTGTGTGACATTTGTCTGCATCCGTACGACTTCTGCAAGACCTAGCATCACAGCAGTCAGGAAGATTAAAAGCACACATATGTTTTTACATTTTACAGTGTGGAAATACAAAGCAACATTGCACTTTGGGTAAAGCACAAACCACGATAATATGGGCCTTGGATCCAGAGGACCCAATGGTCAAATGAGCCCATGAGCCCCAGAAAAGGTCATTTGTTTCAAGGGTCCTGGAAATGGTAACCAGCCACAACTTCAAGAAATCATATGCAAGTCTGTTAAGAGTTTGACAGAACACAGGTAGCCACTCCTGGCCTCCCCATCCATTGTGAAAATGGCTTATCCAAGTGTGTCACATCTATGCATGTTACGAAGATGCAGGCAATGCCCTCGACTTTGCTTCTTTTTGGTTGACTTTTGTTCTTCCCTTCCCCTGCAAGGCCTCCAAATTTGCATTCTTATTTTGCCAAGTCATTTTCATACATTCAGATACATGACATACATTCAGTATATGCCTGAAATACGCAAAACGCATTGGACTTCAGTTTGGATATAGAGACATGCTTCTAAGTCACTCACGGTGGTGTTTTGTGGACAAAACTGTCGGTTTGAGACATTGAATTGGATTAGCTTGCTGTACAGTTTTTGAAATACTAGAAAATGGTGGTCTTCCTCCACTGTCTAAACAAGCACGAGACATCATTACCCATTTTTACCTGCACCATAAGATAAGCCAGCTCTCACTACTTCTGTTGTGACGTGCTGTACTTAGAAAAGCGAAATTCCCACCTTCCTTTACAGAAGTTTAACTGAGTCGTGACAAATCCCCTTTGTGCTGCTCCCTGCAAAGCAGCAACTTCTGAACACTTCAGGGTCACTAAAGTGATTACGGGGAGAGTGCCAACAGTTGTACTAACCAGCAGCCACAGCAGCCTGAGGAACACCAACGACCTGTCAGAAAGAAGCAGAGCACGTTCGTTAGCCAGAGACTTCCACAACAGTTGACAGTAGATATGGGATCTCCTCATGTGGGAATGAGCTCTTCACCTATTAGCTTATTATTCATTTAAGGGCAGCCAGTGGCAGCGTGATAATGTTTTGTGACTTAAGTAGAACACAATATTCTACATCGTATATGAGAAACTTGGGGATTTATTTCCCCTGTTAGTGTGGGGGAGGGCAAGCAGGGGGTCTTTCCCTGGAGGAATTGTGCATGAATGTATCTTGTTAAGCGCTACAGCAAGAGTACACATTCACAACATCATATTTCACGCAATTTTATTTATAAAATTGTAATTATCTAACAAATTGCATATAAAATGATTTACTTCAAGTAAATACAGAATACTGCACAACTATTAAAACTATCGTATTGTCCATCATAAGTGTATTAAAACATTCCTAAAAAATGCCTCTATTAAAAACCAAAAACCCAAGAACACAAGTAGCATGATCAAGACCACTTTCAATAGCTTAAAATGAATTACCAGGAAGTTGCATTAACTTCCTAAGTAGACTCCAGTTACATCCATTGAGATCAGCATGTGATACAATACCACAGTCTAATGCTAAAGATGACAAGTAATACATTATGCACCTGATCTATGCTTTTCTCCTAGACTGAAGGTAACCAATCCGAAATCAAAAAACTAAAGCTCAAGTCAAACTCTACTGGGCATGCAGTTCTGTTATAGCAATACTTTCCATCGGTAAGTGTAGTTGGCTTTTACAATCAATTTTACAACTGATAAAAAAGGAACACAAGAGAATACATTCGTATAAAAAGGAATGATACACAAAGGGTAAATACCGACACCTTTCCGTACACCCCAGGATGAACCAGAGAGACACTCAGTTGGAACTAATCTGGAATACACGTATCAGAGACAGGTCTGAGTCACAAAACCCAAATCCCAGTCTCCCCAGAGCTCAAGGTAGTATCAGGTCCATCTCTACTATGTACACAGCGTGAACATGAACACACATACAGATGGAGCTTTTTATTAACACATTTATATTGCCGAAACACAAAAGAGAGCTAGCAGTGCTGCCTGGTGCACACTAGTAGTCACAACGCTTATTTTTATACCATATGTTAAGGGAGACAGATGGGTGGGTTTTGGTTGTTTTTTTTTTTCTTTTCTTCAAAGTGGCAAAATTTGGTAGCTAATGGATCCAACAGGGTAGCTGTATTTTATTTGCTTTAGACAGTTTCATGACCAATTATGTATATCTGAAAAAGCTTCAGAGAGACATCAAAACTGGGAGGGAGGAACTGGAACCTTCAACAGTGCTTGGCACCTGTTAAGATCCAGTCTCCTTCCTAGGTATTTGCAGAACTGCCATTTCAATGCACCCAAAAGGCACACACAGCAAGAAGGGAAATGGAACCAAAATTCACATGAGAGTTTCTCTTGTAACCAACACTGTTAATCAGAATCAGTTTTACCAAGGGCATCTCTAAAATAGTAAAAACACAGATTAATGTCCAGGACAGTTCTTATAGCACCATGTTTACTCCTGCCGCAAGTGATGGCAACCTCCCATAACTGGTAGGGGGTGCTGACTCCGACCCTCCATTTACAGTCTAAGGATGTTCTAAAGCCAAGTAGCAAAGGGAAAAGCCAAGGGAGGTCCTGCTACGAAGCAGAGCCCGACGGGCTAGGCAGGGTTTCACCTCCCCAGGTGCCCGCTGCACGCCGCTGGGTAGACACTAGAGGGCAGGCGATGAAAGCACTCCCGGCCTCACCTCCAGGGAGAGCGAAAGCCTGAACGACCACTCGCTTTTCATCAGCAAACTCTCACGGTGGACACCTTTCACATCTATAATAAACACTTTTATGGTGAAAAGCAGTCATGTGCAAGAATCATTTAATCTGCATGCTACTATTTACATTTCAAACACTATTTACACACCAGAACTACAATTAGCATCTCTCTCAAAGGGGAGAGAAGAAGGCTTTCAGGACAGAGTACACTTGAGCAAGCATCTCCACAGCTTCAAACTCTAAGGGGCACAATCAAAACTATGGATTTTGAAGCAAAGAGATCCTACTGGTACTGAAAAAGACACGCAGAGACAAATCAAACATTTGTCCATTAGGTTACTAGTGGAAAAAAAAAAGCGAGATCAAACAAGAGAAAGGCCTGTGAATATGGAGAGTACTTAGAAAGCAGATGAGCAAGGACTGTGATGCCCTTTGGCAGGGCTCAGTGGGGAATTTGGAAGTGGCTGTAAAGCCAGGGCTATTGCTGAAGCTAGCAGACCTCTCGTTAGCAATACCACCATCCTATACAAATTGCCCAAACACAGCTGGTTTCACATGCCATAAGGGCCATAAGCCTGCCAACAAGTTTCTGAACAACTACTGCACACTAAAGATAATTTAAAGATAAATAGACTGACCTCTGAACTCGCACGTACCCCCCCACCGCACCAGGCAGACTAGAAATTGCCAGGAAGTCTTACCGCCCACCATATCTTATTGCTTTAGAAAATGAGCCCATGCAGCCAGCAGTTGTGGTCTAGCTGCAGCTCACCTGAAGTTGTCAAAGTTTTCTTAAATTAAGCTTGCTTGCATTTGGCAGGATCTGACAATAACAGATTGATTTCCAAGGCCTCCCAACAGCTTTCTAAGCTGGACACCTAAGCTGCTGATGGGGCAATTTCTAGAACATCTTACCCAATCTGTAGACAAAAAAATGCGGGATTGAAATGCGCAATATAGACAGATAATCCTGAACATTGAGTATGCATCCATCAAACAACTGCAAAAATGAGGAAAATAAGAGCATCTCTTGGGAGCAAGGAAGGGGGGAGGATCAGCATCTGCAGCAATAGACAAGCTCTAGAAAAATAAGTTATTTAGTGGTTTTTATAAGAACAGTCAGTCATTCTGGGACTCAGCAGAAGTGTTGCACATTTGTGTGTACACGTGCAAGTAATGAGAACAAGACTGGCTCACCTCAGAGCATTTACCTTCCTATCAGTCTGACACTGCCGCCAGCACATCCAGCAGACTGGAACTCAGAGAACAGCGTGACAAGACAGAAGGCCAATACAGTACAACTGCAGAAATTCAAGTAGAAGAATAAAGTTGTCTTCAGAAGCCCACAGCAGCAACAGCAGTATTCAAGATCAGTGGCAACAAGGAATGTTTCTGTAACGTAGGCTTTTTTTTTTTTCCTTTTTCTCCACTGGGTCACAATCAAGGCTCTTGGGTGGAGGGTTTACTTCCTCAACCACACTTCCCTGATTTCTCCCCGCACCATTTTGTCTCAGTGCAGCAACACTGGTGCTGATGATCTGTCTGTCCTGCTGCTATCAGGCAAAACGGTGTGTCCCTTTGCAGGGGGAAACAAACACCAGTAACTCCTCAAGTTGAGAAGTGGCTAAGAAAAACATAACACTGTGGTGAGGTGGAACCAACTTTATTAAGGACAGTGAATTATAATTGCTTTCAAAGGCTTTTAAAAAAAAAAATTACTCTGAGTCATGGCTGGCCTTTTAACAGCAGATACCAAAGGATATGGAGGCTGCCTGATTCAGAGCCAGTCAGTGGGAGTTAACCAGCAGAGGATGAGGTAATGCTCAAAGACAGGAGGACAACAGGACTGTCTGCGGCATCTGTGGAGCGCCGGTGTGCCTACCACCAGCCTTCGCCTTCAGAGGGGAAGAAAACCATGGCCACCTAAAGCACAGAAAGGCAAAATGCGCAAGGGTACATATACTGACATGTTTAAGAGTAACAGGACCAGAAAGGACCTTAATTGGTCATCAGACCAGCCTTCTATCCATAAGCTTTGGGAAGATTTGAAAGCAATGCATTCATCTCTCCTACTCCACATACTTCATTTTAGGAAACTCATCTCAGAAAAATGCTAAGCTCTTACTAAGAGCTGCTACACACCCTTTGCCACTGTCTGACCAAAGCAGGAGCTGAGAGCTCACAGCTTTCAGGACTGGTTCTGCAGATACTGAGAAGGGTCATACAACAAGCTAAATTTATACAAAGTGCAATAAAACTACCCAAGCCATGGTCAGGTTTGTAAGTTCACTATTGTTAGTGAAGAAGAATGAATCAAAAACTCTAAGCCGGATGGAGTCTGATCTAATTCTTCTTCCACTATTTGTGCTTTGTTCCAAATTCTACTCTTTCATCCAACTCAAAAGACTCTGTCTTGGCTGATCCTAATACACGCTTCTATTTTAAAACTTTTATTCCATTGCTTCAGAAAAGCTTTCTGTTGCATTTAGAACAACAAAGGGAGACACATCTCCATAGCAAGGATTTGTTCACTGGAGGTAAGCATTTACTCTGGCAAAAGCTGCTCTCTCCAACTTCCATGGGAATGGGATATGATCTTTCCATAATCACATGCATTTACCAATAAATAAGTTTGGATTAGACTGTATTAAAACATGTGCACAGATTTAAAGCACTGGAGTGTCACAGATTCTTACTCCACAGCTCATGCAAGTAAAAATAATTAAAGAAAAAAAAAAAAACAAAACGAACAAAGCCTCAGCTAGGAACAGACCAAGGAATTATCTTAAAAGAAGTTTTGTACAAGTATATCAAAGCACTAATATTAGTGAGATCCCTAAATACATTAGGTTACGCTAAATTCCAGAGAAACAAAAGATTTAGCCATATCAGATACATATGTTTTGATTTTTTTAAGTTAATATATAATTCATTCTTTGAATAATATTATTCACTTGGACCCAACATCCACACTGCTTTCATACATTTATACAGTTATATCCCATCCTTGCCTTAAGAGACTGATGTCCTAAGGTATGGCAGCAACCAAAGGCTCTACAACCCTTGTTTGTAAAATATAAAACTCCTTTCCCTTCATACAAGGGTGAAGAAAGGAAGAAAGATGTTGATAAAATTAGGCAATTCTCCCTGTGAGCTTGCTGATTCCAACCTCAAAGTACTATAGGGAGATGGTTGGAAGCTTGCGTAAAAAAGTTTTTCCCTTGTTTTAAAAACAATTTCTTTTACTGTACAATAGATGCATAGAAAGTTGCTTCCTGCTTGATGGGTTTAGGCCTGTAGCTACGTTTAGCTTGAAAACAAGAAGATTGTTCCTTTACAGAGTGGTGAGGAGAGAGACCATCTCAGGAATATTTGGCAGCTATCGAAGACCTCATGACACGAAGAATAAACAGCATATCCACAGACTACAACGATGCAACCCTGTCCCACTGAATACACCAATTAAAAAAAGTGTCCACTTGTTACTCAGGATCAAGAATACAGTAGAGATTCACGGCTCAACAGCTTTCAAACTGGTGGTTTAAAACAAAAAAATTGTCAGTGAGCAGCAGATTTTAAATAGCCCACTCTTCTCTCCCCCACCCCAAAGAAACACGAGTTCACTGCAATATCAGGAACTTAGACTTGAGACTACTTGGGAGAGAAGGCTTCCCTGTCACCCATGTCCGTACAGCTTGGTGTCGGAGCGACACACTGGAGGTTTCAGAGGGTTTCAGTTGTCCAGTGTCTTGTTGTGGTTACTTCAGCAGTTTTACCAGCTGGCTCTGACAGCCTCAATGTCACTAACCAAATTCTGGGCTAAGCATATTCCAAATATCTGGAAGAGATAACAGTTTATTCATTTGGAGCATCAGACAACTCTTCACACAGGCAAACTCCTTAAGTTATAAAGAACCAACATGAAAACAAGCAACAGAAAGTTAAAAACCAAATTAACAGTAAGTGTTGGAAGAAGGAAGAATATAAAAAAAACTCCTGTAACCCCAGTATTTTTTATAGTGCCACAGGGTTCCAGGAAATTGAACCATTCTAGACTTGCTTCACAAAAGCAACTGTAAAGGCTTTTCGCTGCCTATTTAAGCACCATCAGAAACAGTAGGTCTGTACAGGCTTAAAAATCTCTACCTAATCTTTATCTAACAGTGCTAGTTTTGACCTGCAGACAGTTAAAAAGGAAAAATGCATCCCTACAGATAAAAATTAAATACTCCTTAACACAAAGAAAGCCTCATGCATTTAGGTCCCCCTCACTAAAACCTACAGACATTATATTTCTAAGTGCAACTGACACTGTATTTCAAGTTCCCATGTACAGTTCCCCCCTCGTATATTCTATTTATCTTTTGCTCTTTTGTGTAACTCATTACAGGGAATGTGATGTTTACCTGCAGTAATGCTATCCCAATGAATATACCGGCAACTATGGTAAGATTGTCCTGCAACCATTTCTCAAACTGAGGGACACAGCCTTTAGTGTAGATAACAATCTGCTGATCAACTTCCTGCCAAGGAGAAGAGGGAAGAAAATAGATAATTACATTCAACTATCCCATCAGTAGAATAACCTGCTCTTGCAAGAGGGATTCAAATCCTTAAGATACCACATTATTAAAAAAAAAATCTTACTGGTTTTTGCCTTGCATCGTAGCCACACTGAGTATTAATAACATCTTCCTAGGGGAAAGAGAGAGAGAGAGAAGAGAGGCAATCAGTGAAGTGTTTCCCAAACACCCTCTCCCACCTCCCGAGTTGGTCCTGTATGCAGTAAGACAATCACCCTAACTTTGGTTACCATATTACTTCTTAAAAATCCCTTCCTCTTCCATTCAGTGCTATTAACTACTTGCAACAAAAGCACATGGGCTTACAAGCTCAGGGCAGCAGCTGGGAAAACTGCCCCTCCACCTGGGTGAACTCTATGTTCCAGATGCAAGCATTCAGAAGTCAAAGTGAAGGCATTAGGGAATATCTATTTTAAGTGGAAGAACCTCTGCTGAAAAGGTTTTGTCTACACTGAAAAATATGCCAAGACTACTGTTAACATTTTCAGGATTTGGTCTGTGCAGCGTGAAGAGGTGAGAAGGGGCAGTTCTGTTGCAGAAACTGCAAGGTCTTACCGAGGATGTGTGCAGAAATATATGCAGTACCTAGTTCCTTTCCAAAAACTAGGGAAGAAAAAGAAGAGATGGGGTAATGTGTTCTTACTGCCTATTCTTTCTTACAGGAGCTTGATACCAATGGGAAAGAAGGCGTTTTTTTTCCTGCTGCCTCTGCTTTAGTACTCCCAAAGCACAGGTAATAAAACAGGCTATGGCAGACTCTTCCTAGTGAAGAAGTGCTACCTATTGGAAGCTGAAGCTGCATTTACTCTGTATGCAGAGTTATTTCAGGGCAATAAAATGAAGCAACTACTTTGGGTGTCAGCCACAATGGCAGCAAAATATTAAGTTACTGGCTCATACAATAACAGTGAGCAGAAGAAGGAATTACTCAGGGAAGTGAGAAAATGAGCCAATCTTAGCTAGGTGTACTGAACACCACAATTTAATCAAATTGTGGGAAATGAGAAAGGCAGCCAGTAGAGGAATAGATTTTAAATAGCAGCCATTTGGATGATATCTCCTCCTATCAGCAGTAAAAGCTCCTTTAAGTGCTTCCTCACTTTGCAGGAAGTACATCAACAGGTCTCATCCTGTCAGTTGCCCAAGTTGGATTTCCTCAATGGACCTTTAAGATTTGAGCAATTTGAATCTCTTAATGAGATGGATATTTCTGTTCCAGGATCTAAAATATAACATTGTCATGCTCTTCAAGGCTGTAGAAGTAGATAAGATTCCAAAAGAGGGATTTTAAGCTTTATTCTTTGTACTGAATCCTTACTTGCTTTATCATCAGTGTCTTCTGCCTTTAGCCTTGAAATTTGTTAACCAAAAGAAAGCGTGAAGAATGAAATGGAAATAAATAACTTTTCTAGGCCTCGCCTCTGCAAGAATTTGGAACAGTTCAACCTGCTAAACTACAGCAAAGTGAACTATAGGAGTCCAAATTCATTTTAAAGGAGACTTATTCTGGCCTACCTTAAACTTACCACTTCCCAATTCAAGCTAAACTAAAAGCTAAACTAAAAGTAAGTCCTGTTCAATAAAACATCCATGTAACTTGTTGCATCAGTCCAACACCACATCCAAATTCCAAAAGTGACAAGTTTGCTTTCCAACACAATAAACCTGTGTTTATCACTGCAATAGAACCAGTCACAGCTTGGTTATAATTATATCCATTATATGCATGACTTCTAATATTCTAGAAATATTATTATTTTTAGTCTTTCTTTTAAAGGTAATAAAGCGTGTTGCTTCCTTGCAATGAATAAGCATGTGACTTATCTTTAAATTTCTCGTCGCTGCACCACCCTCTAAGAAACTGCATAACACACAAAGAGAGAGAGATAACTTTAGCATGGATTATGTATTTATAGGATTACCTTGTACTGCTGTCACTGGTTTGGTTTTATAACAACTATATTTTTAAAACTGGGTTGTAATGACCTCTCTGTGTGGGTGGGTGGGCAGATACGCAAACAGTAGGGGGAATCCTAAGCATAATGTAATGCTTGAGCCTAACCTACATTTTGTTTTAATATTTCATTAAAACATTTTCAGCGATGTTTCTGAGAAAGATTCAAAGTACTGTGAAGACATGTTCATTGCAGAGGAACCAGAATGCAGCTTGTGCAAGCAGCAGTGCCTTGTCAGGAGAGGGGGAGAGCAGCAGTAGGGACTGGACACCAAGAGCAGCGACTGTATTGCATTAGCAAGTCAGGAAGCACCCAAGGTGCGAGTTGGCAACTTGCCTAACTTTAGTCAGTGCTACAGACTCATACATTCAGGGAACTGTAAGTCACTCCAGGTGGAGAAAAAGTCACAGCTGAACTACTAGATAGCACAAGAGCACGTAAGCTGCTTCTTTTAAGTTATATGAAAGTCAAATGTACACAGTGTTAGCCACATAACACTTTCCATGCACTCACCCACCCCTATTCCAAGCCTTTCACTGTCAGTGAACTGCTTCCCTACACTTTACACATTCTTGGTCATGTCTGTACTAGTAATACATGGCTCCAACATTTTCTGCTTGATGGTCAAGAACTATAACTATTTAAAGAGGCATGGAAATTTACCAAAAAACTGTTCCTCAAACAATTTCTGACCTTTCAAGTCTGATCTCAGGTGACTGTAGGACAAGCAGTAATTTTAAAGGGAAAACAAGAGCACATAAAGATGTCCATACCCGACTCAAGATTCTAATGCAAACACATGTCAGTTTTCCAGGGCACACACTGTCAATTCATCACAATACCTAGCACAAACTGGGTCAAACTGGCCACAACCTCCGGACACTGCATAAATAGTGAGTAACACCTGTTTCAGAGTGTTTGATCTTAGAGTTGCTGTGCTTTAAGGCAACAAAAGAAATATCCTGATGATATTCAATTGAAAGATCATATCCTTCAACTCATTAAGGGCTTCTGCTTTTTATACTTGCTAAAATTAATACATATGTTCAGCCAAGCTCATGGTTCTCTCATTATAATGAAAAGCAGCAAACAGCATACAATGAAGGCTTAAGTTAGCTCAGGATTTTTGCTGACTGCAGAAAAGTTAGTGGTTAAGCTGAGCTGCAAGTACAAAAAAAAAATACAGGTTGGTGAGAAGGTAATGATCACACATGACTTCCAGAAAAAAAAAGATAACCTTAGAGTGATTTAAATCAGAACAGCAGATCCATCCTACCCTCTTGACTGTCACTTACAGCAGGGTCTTTAGTGCAGCAAGAGAATGGCACACCACAGCGCTCTCGACTTGCGTTGGAATCTGTGCAGTTGAAGTAAATATTAAGGTTCCAGTCATCAGCTCCAAAAGCCCCACAGCACTGCCACTAGAACAAAGAAAGGAGAGCTTCTTGACTTTCAGAACAAACAAATCTCAGCATTAGTAACATGCATCATCACTGCTAGTTTCCCTCTAGCTTTCAAAACAAACCCTGAGATTCCCTCTAATTTCATTGAAGCTGGCTTATTTTTGTATTTTTCAAAAAAGACCATTCCAAACCTGTGAGTTGTTCTAAAATTATCATGTGATTAAAGTTATGTTCACACCCTGCAACGCTGCTCTCTAGAGAAAAACCCACAGAGTGAGCTGATAAACCTACACAACACCACAGAGTTGCACAGGCCTACAAGCTGAGGCCCCAGGGATAGCAGAGCCAAAATATGATATTCTGCTCAGTCTAATGTGCCCTGGGTTCTCAACAAAACTAATCTGCTCCAAAGGCTACAGTGGTATACCTACTCCTTTTGCCAGTTTGGGGGAATCTTTGCCTGGCTGTACATCAGACAGTATGAACACATTGTTTCCTAAGCATCACACATTGCATGAATAACATCTTTACTGAGGGCAGACAGAATCCTTCAAAAAGTAAATATGCCAAATGGCAGGCTTAGTCTCTGGCAAAATATGCTGAACACACAAAGAATTGTTAAAACTTGCTGAACATACAAAGAATAGACTGGAGATCAGTGAATGGTTTACAGCATTTAAGGATCTAACCCGACGAACCCATCTACATCAACTTAAAAAAAATAATAAAAGAACCAAACAGACCACCTTTTTAAAAGTGTTGGAATGGAAATTCTCTCTTTCTAGATGTAGCACAGTTCCCTCGGCAATACCTGAATATGTTGTCTTCATGCATTATCTCTACTAACTGAAAAAGTAGCTTGCTCTCCAGAGTCTTGCTGGCCCTGACTTATCTGCTAAGATTGCTAATCCAGTTAGGAGAGCAAGTTTTACACAGTGCCTGCAGAACTGGACTGTAGCTATTTGGTTACTTACTATCAGACTGTGTTGACCTCTGACCTTCTCCCAACTAGACAAGATTCAAACCACTGCAAGGATCCACATCCTCTTACTTACTCATTTGTCATTTTTTTCCACCAAGGTATATAGAAGCAAATCAAACCTTGAATGAAATTATTTTAATTGCAGAATGTACGAAAATTAGTAAACATGATTTCAACCAACGTTTAACCATGTTAGCTACACAGGGCCAAATTCAACACAGGCCAGAATTGAGTACTGGAGCAGGAAGGTACTGGCAAAATAACTTGTATGCAAAAGCCAGCACAAGACTCCTTTCCACACATTGATAAATTACAGAACTTAACCCGCACAAGCAGGTTTCACCCTTCCCTCCCAAGTGCAGATGTAGCATCATTTACAGATTTCCTGTGAGAACTTCATGAGTTGCCCATTTCATTAGGCTAATTGCATTAAGTCTACTTAAAAAGAAATAACATTGTAGTTTCACTCAGACCAGCTAAACATCTCTGCCACTCTACAGCATGGTGTAGCACCTCTAACTTTGCTAAAACTACACCAACATTCATCTCAGAACTGAATTAAGTTTAGAAAAAGGATTCTTTTGAAAGGATTATTTAGAAAAGGATGTGGTAGCTCCTACAATAAAATATTTTGAACACCCCTCCCCCCAAGAACCCTGAAATATCTTCATATGCATATAGAATATGCTCCAAAAAAACTGAACACAAGACACTGATGGTTAACTTGTAGATTTGACACACTATTTCTAAGTCTTCAAGAATAAGTCACTCCAACTCTTCCCCTTGTTTTGCTCAGTCATACATCAAGAAATAGTGCTGTGTGTTTGTTGAAGTTCTCTAGAGACATATACATATATATATTCAAAAGTATTATATGCTAGTATATTTCTGCTGTTCTTTGAAGAAACCAAACAGATGGGAGTAAGAAAATAGAGTAGGTATTTCTTTAAAGTAAGCTTTACAAAAAATAAACATAGTCCAACTTACATATTCTTGTGTGAAGTCTATGAGGTTTTGCAAATCAATGTCATCTCGGTATGCTCTGATGTTGTTGTTTATAAAGAAATACAGCTGGTCCTTTATCCAGTCTTTGAAAACAAATGCTAGAACACCAGCAGTGAGCTCCAAGAAGAAAATAATTCCAAGAAACACAGAAAACTATGAAGAAAGAGAAAAAGGCTAAAATTATTTTGCTTTTTCATCAAAAACATATTTTTCAAGGCTCACAATTATGTCCGGTGTTAGGGCTTTATCTGGTTTAGTGCAAGTTCAAGCTATTTCAGCACACAGGAAATTTTAAATTAAAAATATACCACTTTTAATTAGGACTGTAGTATAGGAATCTTAATTCTATTCTAACAAATAATAAAAATGCCAACAAATTCAAACTTTGGACATTTCACTGGGATTTTCAAAGAGGTCCAAGAGAATTCACTGTAAATTTCAACAGAGATGGCTACTCACCACCTGTAGGGCCCTCTGAAAACTCATCTTTAATTTCTCTGTAGGCACAAAAACCCAATACTGCCAGTGAAATGTTTTCTAAGTGAGTGACTTTTTCTTTAGACACCCTCATTGGTAAAGCTTTGCCTAAGCAGACAAAGCAAAAATTGGTAACAGCAGAAATTAATTAATGACTAAGTCAGAGCAGAATGTCTATGGAATGACTCACATCCACATTAAAACCAAATGAGGCTGCTATGATTAATGCAAATGCAATGGATGCCAAAGGCATTACTAATGATCTGCCACTTTCTCTAAGCATCTCCACTGAGTCTGCACTGTTTTAAAACACACAGGGGTCCTCATATACTGGAAGTCCATCCCTTTTGCAACTGCGCCTTTGAGTTTCATTTTAATATGCTCTCTGTGTTTGTTCAGATGCATTTTTAATTTCTCCTGCAGCTGCTGTATAGGAAGCTATTTCTGGTACAGCAGATGGGTTCATTTTAGGCAAGCTAAGAGAAGCAAGGAAGAGAAAAGAGTGTTACAATACCCTCCCCTCCTCTTTTTTTTTTTTTTAAAAGCAAGACAAGCGCAAGCTAGAACTATCCCAAGCTGCTTTATAAATGCCTCAAGAACTGCAACTCTCAACTGCCTCCTCCCCTTAAACAACACGTCCGTGGAAGCCAAATATTTCACTTGAAGGCCATTGTTTCTCTTGAAGCCTTTTCACATATATATTTAACAGTTAATAGTTATGAAGACACAACTACTACCCAGGCTGTGCCCACACCTGGAAGTTGGGGTGGTAGAGGAAAGAATCTTGAATTTCTATTATAAATCTTAAATTCATCTGAAATGGAGCATGATACTGTTATCCTCATCTTCAAAGCTCACAGGACAAAGGCTTTCAAAAAACAGAACCAGGCTACTTAGTTAAAGGAGTTTTGAATACCGAGGTATGTTTATCAACAGCTCCTTCCCTACCTAACAGTCCAGCCCAGAGTTCAAGATGACAACTTCTATTTTCTTTACCTATCCTGGGCACATTCTCCTCCCTTTCTCCCTCTCAGGCCCAGCACTGACAGTAAGCAATGATGCCTTCTCAAATTAGCTAAACGGTACAGAACTGAGGATATCAGCAAGCAACCCCTCATAACAGTCCTATCTCCTCTGTACCATGAGGGGCACTCGCACAGCAGAAATCACACTGGTCACATTCAGTGGTATATCCACATTCCTCATGTTTCATAAGCAGCTTGTTATGGACTCAAAGTTCAACATAAAGATTCTTAGCAGAAATTTCTCTCTTTTCATGACAGGAAAGCAGAATGTTAGGCTATATCAATATGAAAAGCAGTAGTTCCACGTTATGATTCTTACCATCAATAATTTTGAACCTTAAAAAAAAACACCACCAAACAGTAAGCAGCAGAGACTGAAGAGCTGTAAAGTATTAACAGTTAAGCAAAAGCAATTCACAGAACAGTACTCTCACATCAGGTAACACCTTCCTCTCCCGAAAAGACATTTTAAAATCTTTACACAGCTTAGCAGGAACAGAGAACATGACTTATGCTATGTAACTGATGAATGCCACAGCTGCAAAGGCTACTTACAAATTTGAGCAGAAAGGTATTTTCTCGCAAAGCTCCAATGCATCCTGCGAATCCCAAAATGAACATAACTCCTCCTACCACTAGGAAGAGCCAAACTGGATCAAAGCCGCCCAGGTCAGTGATGGAGGAGATATTGGACAGCACTCCCTAGGAAAGAAACAGTGCCAAGGAATAACAATATGTTCAAGCTCTCAGTTGTACAAATTCTGGTTCCATTTTTCTTTAAAAAGATAAAAGACCACAGCAAACAAACATTCTGCAGTACAGAAAAAAAAATACAATTAAGAAAAATCTTTGCATTCAAAAAGAGATAAAAAGGCCGATTATGTACAATATTTCTGAATCAACATGTGCAACGAACAACAAAATATGCCTCTAGAGTCCTCTGCGAGAAACCCACAGTGCATTTTGCTGCTTCTGTAGCTATGAGAATTAGTCCGCCAGAAAGTCAGAATAAAGATTTGAGCAAAACTTAACTCCATCTTATTACCCATGCTGAGATGCATTTTAGGTATCATATATTGTTTATATAAGCAGACAGTTACACATGTTATGATAGAAAAAGCAGTCAATAGCAAGAACACCACCTTGAATTTAGCATTTATGCTCAGTATTTACAACAATCGACAGAAATTAGAAGTGAGCTCCTAGGTTGCAGATCATGCAACAACGATTTTTAAACCAAGTTTTGACAAACTAGGTGCCTGGCCAATTCAACTTCAGGCATCTACAGTGCCAAAACCTCATTATATAAATAAAGTATGGCTACTGAATAACCAGTTAGCAGGAAAATTTTGAAAATAATGTTAAGTCTCTTAGTAGGACATAAGGCAGTTTAAGGACTTGTCTTGGGAGATGGTTTGCACTAACTTAGGTTAAACTCATCATATGGTAAACCACATATGCTGTGTTTTAGATATGATAGTCGGAACAGTCTGCTTGTAATGCCATTGCCCCCTTAGAAGCAGAGCTTGGGTTGTGATGCCAGTAATCCTGAGGAACTATTTTATTTTTTTGAACACATTTTAACCACAGTTTGGCTGATGTTGAACAGATGGGTCATATCAAGAAGCAAGTATAAAGTCTTCCTTATTCCAGTGAATTTGTCCAGGAACAGTTACAGTTTCCTAAACCCTTTTGGCAGAAAAAAAGCTGAAGTATCACTATTTCTTCATTCATCTCCCCAGTGCTGTAGGTCAATGCAAAGCACACTGCTGTAGCAGACATTTCTCCATGTATTTCCTCCAAGAAGTCTGAACCAAGGCTGCGTGCTTCGGACTATTGCTTTCCCTATTAACTCCTGAATGAAGCTGTGGCTTGAAAAGCAACAATATAGACCTTTACCTCTACATCTCCTTATTTGCAGAATTATTTAGTTCTTCATCCTTTTCATTTTACCTGTTCATAGTCCCTTTGCTTCTTTGAAGTAGTCCCAAAATAGCAATAATTTTGAAGGAAGTTATCATAACCTCATTTCCCAAAGTTGTTAGCAACATTGTTCACAGATGACTGTTCACAACTGTGGATTTAGACCTGTGATTATTTTTTTTTATATCTATACTCAGTTTGGACCACCCAGAACATATAAATAGTCATGTAACCAATACCTCTAATACAGTACTCCACACAGTCTGCAACCACATCCAGTTTCCCAAGCAAACCTAACATTAAGCAAATAGTAAACAAAGACAGTACTCAAAACTTTTAATTCTGCAGACAAGGATAGACTGGATAAAATACACACGTTAATTTCTCCAATGCACAGAGTAAAGAGGCTTGGAAAAGGCCAGCATGCTAAAAGCAAAAGAAAAATCTGACTACAACCCAATCCTAAGTACGAACAATAAACCAACAGCATGAATGACGTTCTCAAACCAGATTCCTCTCACTCCTACTACAAAAGACTACTGCCTAACAGAGGGATAAAAAAAAAAAAATTTAAAAAATCACATGCATAACTTTCACCCTACATTACATATAGTACTAGTCTTATTGTTACTCATTAAAAAGACAAAAATAGATGTAAGGCATGATATAACGCAACACTGCTCAGAGCCAGTATTGCTATCAAAGCAGACCAGTTGGCACGTCCCTTTTTCTAACTAACTAGTGATGAGATGGTACAAGCCAGGCTGAAATGAATGCTTATTCATCATTAACACTTATATCAATTTGTGCAAAACTTTTTCCACTACTTTTGCTTCATTACATTTGTCATAGAAAAGAAATCATAACTTTCTGGCTAAGAATGACAAGCAAAATAAACAGCATAATCCGATAACACACAAACCTTTGAAAAAGTCATGGCCTTGGCCATACACAAGTCAGGAAACGTAAGCGCTGCCCCAAGGGAAGACGACTGCTAAAATGACTTCTTCACAAAGTTTTTAAGTCCTTTCTATGTTTCCCCTTCTGTGCTTACATAGTCACTATAGGATGAAAAGAAATTCTGCCTTAAAGCAAACACTACTATTCATTTCTTATAACATTTACTGATTTTGGCATTAATGGACTATAGCGTAGTACAGTGAAAAAACAGTCACTAGAGAAAAGATGTTGCTTTTGTTTTATAATTATTTTACTTCAGAAAAAACTGCAGGAAGGATGAACAGTCATTTAAGTCTCTCTTCAGAAGATACTTTGTTTTTCTTTAAAAAAAACAAACCACCAAACAATAAAACAAACAAAAAAAAACCCCTCAGCAAATTACCATGTTTAATCAAGTTCTTTCCATAGGAAAGTAGTAAAATTCAAATGGAAGAAGAAATCCAAGTGAAATTCAGCTCACATTTATGGACAGTGCTCTTAGAGAAGCCAGTCATAATATAAAGTAGCATTAGTGAGAAGAAATACACTACTTTGAATTTTGTCACACACCCATTAAAGTCAATGACAATAAAATCTAGTGAATCAGTTGTATATTGCATTTCTGATTGCGCCCTTTCTCACCTTGCTTGATTTTCTGGTACTGCCAGGCTCTTAGCACCCTGGCATGCAACATGTTGGCCAGTCACCCAGCAAAAGTTACTCATCTAATCTCTGGTCTCCTCCTGGCTCTAAATCCTCAGGGTATCTGTGATCTGAAACGTACTGAAATAGTACAACACAAGCTTTATCTGCCGTTGTTCGCTCTCCTTGGAAAGCACCTTGATGGGCATCTTTTGCTAGTCCACATATGGCAATCATAAGCCTAGCCTGGATAAAGCCCAAATAATACATCCTGAGAGCGCAAAGCACATACTGTGTAATTCTCGTTTGTACTCTGTGGGCTCTCGTATATGAATCCCAAGTTATCGGTATTCTGGAGAGACATCTCAGGATATACAATCTTCAGAGAAGCTTTGGCAATAAAACAATAACTAGCAGCAGGAATGACAAACACAGGCAATGCTCTGTGGTTACAGCTAGAGATGCACAGAGCTAGTCTGATAAAAGATTGCTGCTTACTGCTGAAATACGGTTTTCTAGTCATCTTTTTTTCTGGACACTTTCAAATAAGCTCTCTGAAGAGACAGCAGTGCAATACTTTAAAGAAAAGCATATTTTGCTTCAAGCAGCAGGTCAATGACAGGGGAATATTATCTCACTCTATACTGTTAAGAAGAACTAAATGTACAATCCTATGGGCACATACTTTTCCTATACACAGCAAGTTTCTGTAATGCCTACTACCACGGTATTCAGTGGGTTTTGGCTGTAATGGCTACTTCTGGGGAAAGTTTGGCAGAGATGTATAAACGCCTGGTAGTGACCAATCCTGTCTTCATCCCATCTTTAGCCAAAAAGCAGAAGGGAATGTTTCCAGAGGTGCTTGATTAGAAGATCAGGAATCACATATTCTAACACTGCATCCTTCAGTGCACACTCTGAATCCTCAGGCTGACCAGTCAGTCACAGAATATACAGTGACTGACTGTCGACTGATCTCTTCCATCAATGCAAGACCTAAACAAACCACCTGTAAATCCTTTAAAGTCAGGCTTTCTACAAATGCAAAGTATTTTTCTCAGCAACACTACTGCAGTAGTCCATTCCAACCTTTACTGTTAAATAGTTGTAAGTACTACTGATGCTTTAGCATCTGAAAAGAGGAAATAAGTTTTTTCCCCTAAACCCACATTCTCATTTTGGAAGTATTGTTATTTCTCCGGGGTACATATACACATCACTTTCTTGGTAGTTTAGGCATGTACGTAATCTTTATTTGGCAGTAAACACTTTGTGCAAAGCTACATACTCTAATACTTTTCTTCTCACAATGGCATCAACCCAGGGCTCTGCTGTAGTCCCCCAAGGAGAGCCAGTAGGACATGTTCCCTGGCTGATCTCCAGCTCATCTGTTTGCTCTGTTCCCCCACCCTTGCCTGCTGTACATTACAGCGCCTGGGTTATTATTTAACCTTTTAATCTACCACAAGTCAAAATTTATTTGTGGTAGTGAACGAACAGAAGTATTATCCATAATTGAACTAAGATCAATAATGGTGAAGCTATGAAAAAAGTTAATTTATTTGTGAAATGTACTTCACTTCAATCACTAAGATACTATGATGTAGGCATTGAACTGGAAAGATTGACCTCATATTCATATCCCACCCCAAATTCAGGAGAAGTGAAACACTAGGACCTGCCCTTTTCTCCAACAAAAGGGTGGGGGGAAGAGGCGTTGGTGCCTTCCACCACACCAAGAAACATGAGACAACCAAGCCAGGCCTGCCAGAAGCTCCTGCAAAACAAGTCTTCTCCTTATGGCATGTGAGCACAGGCAGAAAAACAGTCTGAGAGATGCCTGAATCCAGTGACAGATCCTCTGTTGTCATGCTGTTTTTTTCCCTACGCCCAGAGCCTTCCACCCTACCAGCTGGATCTGATGCATAGTTCAAGGGAGAAGGCGGCAAAGGACAAATGCTTCTCTTGAAGACAGTAACTCAAGAAGGCCCATCCTGATATTATAGCTGCACAATTGTTTGCCTTTATCCCATCAATAAAGAATAAGGAAGCAACATCCACTTAGAAAAGCAGTAAGGATGCACCCCTCACCCCTTCTCCACCTGGTACTCTTTAAGATCATCAGGACAATTTGTACTACTTTCCAGAGACAGATATCTGACTCCAGCTCCCACCTTTGGTACACATCTACAGTAGCATTTCAGGTCAGATCCAGGAATCCATTTCCAGGTCCATTTCCTCTCCTATTAGTTCACAATTTGCATTTAGCAGGCATAGCCTTTGCATGCTGAACCCAGAAAGTTACTTTAATTTCCCCCAAATGTATGGATGCCAACACAGACATCTTGGGAGAAGTAGTGCTTAAGTGTTGGCACACCTATACAATCTGATTGTGTTCCTGGTTCCTAATGAGGCCAAACAGAAGGGAGTCACAAGTGCATTAACAAACTAGCAGGATTTCCAGACTGTCTGTGGTCGGAGTTAGTGTAGAGAATCCACTGCTACATTGAGGTCTCAGAAATGTTCCCAGAAGTTTGCTAGACCATTGCTTCTCTCTGGAACAGCTGATTTTACAGGCACAGTAGCATACAGCAGAGCAAGAGAACAGTTCCAAGCAGAAACACTCTAGACAGCAGCAATTTTGAAAAGCTGACCCAGTAATGAAAATTCAAGGCATGTGGAGTCAGAAATAACTTAGGAGATTCATCATCCTAGGAAATAAAGAAGGGATACACTGTGAAAGTATATGGAATTTGGCCCATAGGTGTGCCCGTAAAAGAACAGGACTCAACACAACAGTCCCCATAACAAACAACATCCCAGAGGGTCATTAAAATGTAAAAAGAAGAAACCAACACCAGTAGGATGGGAGAAATCAGCTATTTTTTTTTCCATTTCCTCCAAGATGGGGGGAAAAAAAAACCTTCTCTGCTGCAGAATCCCATTACTGGGGGAACAAAAAAAAAAAGCAGATGGTCAGAAAAAGATTCAACAATACAAGATCTTCTGAAACATTTCTTCTTTGCTAACAGAGGATTAGCCTTTCCACAAGCTCGTCTGCAGGACTTATAATCACTGGCAAACAGGAATACATGGGGTTGATGGGGAATAAAAAGTATTTCCAAATGCATGACTTTAAAATGGAAAAAATGTCTCTCTACTTTGTTAGTCATAAAATCCATGCAGTTTCTCCATGCTGTGCATCTGAATAAGCACGGGAAAGAGAACAATAGTCATTGAAACATGCCAAATTAATTCCACTCCAGAATTTTGTCTCTGCAAGCAAGAAACTAGGTGGGGGATGTTTACACATCTTATTTCCTTTATTTTTGTTGGTTTTGCATTTCCCACAGCAAACAGCAATAGTAGCAGAACTTTATTTTCCAAGTTTAGTGAAGAACTAGTCTAGCTTTCTTGTCATGACAAAGCAGAGTTCAATAGGTGAATAATTGGCATAAATGCATGCAAGATACAGATTTTTACATTTTTCAGGATTAATGGTTACAAGGTGTTGGAACACTAGTAAAATGATTTAAGAGCCTGTTTAGATAATGCATCTGTATGTACTGAAATTTAAATTAAGTGTAATAGTGAACATTAGTATCCCTCTCTCTCCTCCCCAGTCCTGTAAAATACACCCACAGAGTCCTGGCTTAGAAGCAAGATATACGCTTTGGGTATCCTTCAGCCCATAAGGACCCACAGAATATGCGCTAGATTTCCTTGTCAGCAATTGTCTTTAAAAGAACTACATGATAGACATGTATGCACAACAATTATGGAGTGACTAGTGTATCACTCCCTCTTGATGTCTGCCACTCACTGGGACAGTAAAGAAAGTGAGAATTTTCTCCTGAAAACAACTGTAATTTTCATTTCAGGGCAAGGAGAGACAGATTTGGTCTGACAAATTGTGACTGCTTCTACGTAGCGAGTTTAGCCTGTCCCAGAACACCAAATCAGGCCTAAATCACCTTTTATCAACATGTAAAAGTCTATCTTAAAACTTGAGATCAAGATTTAGAGTTCCTTCTTGCTAAGAATACTATGCTGGCACAACAGAGGTACCATCCTGGCACCCCAAACTGCACACAACTTCTGAGCCGGAGCGTCTTCTAGTTTTAACAAGATTTAACAAGAAAAGCCTAGAAACCAAACTTACACACGCTTCTCCCTCTTCAATTTAGTCAACCTTATACATGAACTAACTTTAATCAACAAATTTTGCAAGGATCTGCAGATTCTTTTTCACCATTTCAGTATCTCTACCTTTGCAACCTACTACTTAAAGTATACCCCAAAACCAGAGTTGCTTCCATCTAAAAGCTCACCCTCCACAGACAGTCTTATAAGGTCTCAGAAGACATAACAGCAATTCATCACTTAGTCTTACTACTCTTGAACATAAATCTCCTGCAGCTAACAACAGAACCAGGAAGCTTATTTTCCCAAGTACCTAGTGGCATCATACCATGAACACTTCCAATGAGCCTTAAGACCACATTATCTAATATACACAACCAAGGAGGGAAATGGACATTTTCTACAAGTCTAGTTTATTTTTTAAAAAGTCAACAGAAGAAATGGCTAGAAGTGGTTAAAAAAAGCCAGTGAAATATAAATGCATTTCCTCTGCTGCTGAGCAAAGGTAGTGTAAGTTGCTTGGGCTCAGTACAGACTCTTTGTATGTTAACAATGTTCATGTCACTGTTGCAGGGGGCAGGGGAGCATGAAATCAGCTGCAATGGATGAACTTTTTTATGGTACAAGCCCAAGTCTAGCATGCCTGAAAACACTGAGAGATTGTGAGCTATATAGTGCATCCATGTATAGATAGCTTTATTCGTCCTCCGAGTTTATTGCCCCCACCCAGCCCCCTAGCTCTCTTTCAGGTTCATGACTCAGAATGCTAATTGCCCAGTTTTTGTTTAGGGCTGGCTGACTGGCTGTCAAGCCAATTCTATTGCCTATTTGACAAATGAGCTCTTTTGCCTCCCTGCAAAGCCTGTAAGGAAGGTCACAAGACTGTGTAGCATGCTTTTTTCTTCTTTAAAACAAAGTTGAAAAGGGACAATTCAAACCAACTTAGCAAAAAAGATAAACTAGCTATCAAAGCCACAAATCCACCCCAAACTGTTTCAGCCAGCAGCAAATGAGACTCCTGTAAGATGTGGATTATTTCTTTACATTCTGTATTTTTAATGTGGCCTGGCACGTTATCTTTTTATCTTCAAAAGATTCCGTGAAGCAGCAAAAGTATGTACAAGTTGATGGCCAGGTTATAAAACAACACAGCTGGATATAAAGCCATACGATTCAAGATAGAAGTAAATCAAAATCCTCGCCCCCACCAAATCAGTTTACAGTAGAGGAGTCCTTCTGAAGACCCAAGCCAGCAAAAAAACCTTACAAATTTATGTTTACTCATTATACATCAGCAGCACCAAGTTCAACTTTGATAAAGACTTACTTCATTTGGACAGCAGCAGCCTTCACAGAATGGCTGAGGTCGGAAGGGACCTCTGGAGGTCATCTGGCCACCTAGAGCTGGTTGCCTAGGACCATGTCCAGACTGCTTTTGAATATCTCCAACAAGGGAGACTCCACATCATCTCTGAGCAAACTGTGCCAGTGCTCAGTCACCCTCACAGTAAAAAAAGTGTTTCTTGATGTTCAGAGGGAACTTCTTGTGTTTCAGTTTGTGCTCATTGCCTCTGTCACTGGGTAGCACCAAAAAGAACTTGGCTCCATCCTCTTCGTAGTCTTCGGGTATTTATAAACATTAGAGTTCCCCCAAGGCTGCTCTTGTCCAGGCTGAACAGTCCTAGCTCTCTCAGCTCTTCCTTGTAGGAGAGGTGCTCCAGTCCCTTAATGACCTAGACAGCCCTTTGCTGGACACTCCAGTATGTCAGTGTCTCTCTTGTACTGCAGAGTCCAGAACTGGCCCAGGTGTGGCCTCACCAGTGGGTAGAGGGGAAGAATCCCCTCCCTCAACCTGCTGGCAACACTCCTAATATAGCCCAGGATACTGTTAGCCGCCTTTGTCACAAGGGCATAGTGCTGGCTCATTTTCAACTTGGTGTACACCAGGACCCCTAGATCCTTCTCTGCAAAGCTGCTTTGCTGTCTTACAGAATGCCATTACAACAGTCCATAATGCCTACTGGATATCCAGGCTAGCCTTAGGCAAGAAGCAGTCTAGCTAGAGAAGTGCTTTTCAGTTAAGTTACAGCTCTCTCAAATCTTAGGCCTTTGCCTTCAACTGCCCAGCTGCAGCAAGAACAACTCTGGGATGTAACTGATGCGCCCCCCACTAAGTTGCATGTGGCCTATGAGTATCTGGAATTTGATCTTGCTGACTGCAGCTTCTGGCCATTGCCTGTCCTCTGGAGAGCTGAGTGAAAGAAAGGTCTCAAATTGACTTGACAAGTCCATTTTTCCATAATTCCTGCTACAAAAATCAAGTCAGTCTGTGCTCAAGAGCTCTACTGTTCAGCTATACTTATACTACATTTTAGTTGATACAACCATGAGCTGGAACAGTCCACACTAAGCACCACAGGACACAACAGATAGAGAAGCTGGGGAGAGATGCTCATTTTCAAGTAAAGACCTGTGCTTTAAAACAATAAACAGTATTTTATTTATTAATTTCTATAGAAAAACCTACTAGATATGAAGCCTGAGCTAATGCATAATAAACTGCTTGACATAGTTTTATTTGCTTGTCTTAGAAACAACACAGCATTTTTTCCCACTTTCAAGGTTAAAAATGGTTTAAGGTGACTTGATAACAGATGTCCAAATCTCACGTAAAAACATGAGCTTTGACTTCTGGCTATTAGCAATTATGAATTGAATGCATTTTTCTAGGAAGGGGAGGGTATGCTTTCCTGTATAGAAAATATGTAAAACCTAACAAACCATTATTCTGCCAGAACACCCTCTAGCTGTAGGACTGGTATATTTTAAATTTCAAACACTGGACTATAGTTTGTGTTATCTACTGAAATGTTAAAAAAAAAAGTTAAAATCTCTTCTAGAAAGCTACTCCAAAATAAAATTCTCTGGGGCTTAGACATAGGTGTAAGCTCTGCAAGCATGCTCAGAATATTAAATAAAACATGTTTTTACATCTTTGCTGAATGAAAAAAGTCACAGCACCTCTTTCCAAGCCTATTCTAGCCATCCAACATGAGTATCATATGGTATGTAAATATACATATATATGTATGGGTGTATACAGTGTGAGTTAAATAACATCCCATTACTATTTGTAATTATCTACATCCAAGGCACATGCACAGAGCAATCAGAATCTAAGTTAACATCTCACTTCTGAACCAGCAAAATTTGTCCTGAATTTAAGTAGTAAAACTCCAGTGCTCCCAACGTGTTATTTGTTCAGCTGCAAGCGGCAGTTATGCCTTAAGTGAACATCAATTTGTAACTTAGCGTTTTCCATTAAAAGAAGAAAAAAACATTATGTAACTGAATATCATAGCACCATTGTTATCAGCCAGGTTTTACTATTTTCAGTCTTTTAAACAAAGAAGAAAAGGAAACTCTGGCTTTAATTTTAGCTGTTGTCTTTTAGCGAGCCAAACGCTTCATCCAGTAACCCAACATATACTGGCTTGTTTTGTATATTACCGCTTGATATTTTATCTTCTTCCTAACTTCTGCAGCAAGCAAACTAAAAATTAGGCTCTGGTTCACAAATGTTTTCTTTCCCCACCCCCCATTTCTTCCTTTTTCCAAGTTTTTACTGTCTTGCAACAGAGAGTTCCAGTGGACAGTTTTATTTGCATAAGAAAAAACAAGAGTTATTCTGTCTCAGGTTTGGCTTGGGTTTTCGGGTTCATTTTGGTTTGGGGGTGTGTGTGGGAGGGGTGTGGGGGTGTGTGTGTATCCCATTGTCATGTAAGAGGAACAGCAATTAGCGTGCTATGTTAAGGCAACAAAGCCGAGGAGGCTTATTTTCAGGAAGCTGCCCTCTGGAGACTTGAAGGCTCCCTCTCCATTCCTAGGGACACATGCAGCAGAGACACACTGCCAATATTGCCTTCAGTCGACTGTTCTAGTATCTGAGCTGTAGTTTGAGCGTGCATGGATTGAAATGCTTATTTTATGTGCAAGTGTCAGCCATGATTTCTTGCCAAGGCATTCTTGGGAAACATGCCAAGGATCTTCCTCTAGGTGAGCCGAGCCAAGGTTTTATTTGACAGAGAAGCTTGATTTTGTTTCAGTAGAAACTGTGTGGACACAAAATGTGCAGCATATTACTATTCCAATATTTCATCAGGAAAAGAGCGAGAAAGAGGAAAAAGATGGAGTTTGGTGCTAAATTCAACTTACCTTTTCATTCCATGCCCACAATCCAATCCCAAGAAATGCTATGCCAAGGAACTAAAGGAAAAAAAATAAAAATATATCAGAGCAGGAACTGTAAGTTTATGGATTTTTTTTTAAACACACATATTGACTCTTCATCTGTTGGATAATCAATTTTATCAGGACTTTGGGGGCTTACAAAGGGTTTTAAAATATGTATGTATTTATTTTACAACTCAACCATTGTAACTGGAAGAATTTAAAGACTTGCGCAGCTCATTGAGGGATGTTTCACATAGAAATACTGGGTGCAATAAACATCACTTTCTCAGCATCCAGCAAGTAAGGTTCTTTTTTAGTTTGTCAGACTCAAAGCAAAATCCACAGTCAAGCAACACATTACCACCACCTGCATAAAACAACTGTCCACACAGCTCTCTCCCAGTGAGTGAAAGTGAATAAAAGAAAGTCCTAAATACACATACACTATCAGTTTTAGCAATGTTGTCCACAGAAACACAGAAAACTGTTTTAATATAATATAACCCATGATTTCGGGGGGGGGGGGNATAAAAAAATAATACTTGTCTAAAAGAGTAAGAATTTTTAAAAACCCTGAACCCAACATTTTATGACCTTTCTGATACTGAACGTTTCTGTATTTTGTAATGGAAGTTACAGCCCCTTTCTCCTCCAAGGGACTCAAAATCACCAAACTCAAAAGACAGTGTCTTTCCCCCATGATGGAAAAGGGAACAGCACCTGTGATTGTTATGTCCCTGTATTCTTCGTTCCACTGAATAGAGTGCATCATTTCCCTCCAAATACTACAGGGTTTCCATACAAACCACACACTAAAGATCAGTGAAACAAGCAGACAGGCAGAATAAGCACTCTGTCTCCCAACATCACCACTGCATATTTGGCATGATACAGTACTGATCATGTAGAATGTTAATAAAAAAAACCCCAACATATAATGGGTGTCTGAGCACATCTTTCAATGTCCATCTCTCCAACTTTAATCTCTGTTTGTTTAAAACCTAAGTGCTGGCTAAAAAGAAAACTATATTCCCCCTAGTTTCAGGGCATGTGATGGAATGTTGCTTGAATATCAAACTCTGGTTTTCTTTGTGGTTTCTCCACAATGCAGTGTACAGATTATTTTTGGCACATAGTATGCTTTCTGTTAAGATTTGTGTAAACAGTTAAGTTTCCTAATGATTTTTCTTTTGCAAAACAGGACAAAAATGTTTTTCTGTTGAGAAATGGGAGGAGGCAGGAATATCAACTTAAAAAGCTTTCCCAGAAGTGATTTCAACAGCTTCAAAGCAAGATTCCTTCTTCCTTATATGCACTTTTTTTAACTGGCAATTTTAGTTTTATACTACAAGAATATCTGTAAAGCATAACTCAGTATCAAGTAGAATATGCTCACTGCAATAACCTGAAGTTTCCTAACACCCCTCATCTCTGTAACCTTCTCCTCCAAAAGTGCTTTGCCAGCTGAGCAAAGGACTGTGCGTACTAAACCCAGCCAGCTCACCCAGAAGCCCATCTATACTAACTGGGAACGAAACTCTCCTTTTTGACTTAAAGAGTTATGACTGTAAATTTAACCAACAGTATAAGACAGTATTCTGTCATAGGCTTGGCTATACTAAATGCAAGATGAATGGAAATTTTTCCTAAATGGAAAAACTCAACTGCAGGTCAAGAAAGTCTGTTATTTCAGCAGCCTTGATTGTCTGTAAAGTACAAGAGATAGGAGGCTGTACTGACATTCTCAAACCCGAGATACACCACGTGAGCCAAAAACCATCATCTTACCTGTATCAAGACTGCTCTTTTCCTATGGTTATAAAGCTTGCCAGAAGAGTGTGTGTAATCCTTCTGACTGCAGTGATTATTTGAAACTTGAAATAAAGCTGTACAAGTTTCCAAATCACTTTCAGAGAAATGCAGTTAAGTTCTTTTTTGCAGTAACAGGCTCCTTTCCTTCTTTCTTACACAGCCAAAGACATAAAGGTTAAAGGAACAGGAGTGAGGGAAAAAAGCTACATTATTATTAAAATCCATAAGCTGCATTTGGAAGTACCAAGTTGTTATTTGTAGAGAGGTACAAAACATTATGTTTTGCGAATAGCTTAATATGGTTTTAAACAGAATAAGCATGGAAAACTAGAATGAAAGAATTTGATCAGTACGTACAAATATAACTTAACAGCCATATGCATTAGCTGGAAGTCTGGCTCAGATCCACTAGCTTTATCAAATTCAATCCAGTCGAGCATCCTGATCCTTCACAAGAAGTTGGGACTTAAGGGTAAGATTACCTCAGGGGTTGCAAAAGGTGACTTATAGTAGACTATATGGGTCTCAAGCCAGACCAAGCTCATCTCAATTTACAGATTGGGGAATGAGACTGTATTATACCAAGTTGAAGCACCTAAAAAAACTGAGATTGTCAAGCTTCTGGCAAGCTTGTCAAGAAAAAACAGGAAACTCAGTTCTCAGAGTTTTCAAGAGGATCAAAGAATTACATGCTACTCAGTCCTCTCTGTATCCCAAAATGGAAATCTCTGTCCAGTTGCCTTTTGAGCAGCTCATGAAACAGGAACAATGGACAATATCCATAGGAGAAAAAGGTTCAGGACGGAATCACAAAGTATTTATCACAGGTTGCTGTGGAAATCAAAAGCTTAATGGCATTCAGAAAAGAGATTAGAAAAATTAATGGAGGATCCATACCTATTGACAAGTAATTTTGATACAGCTTCTGGCTCAGGAAGTTTTTACGCTGCTGCTTGTTGGGAGAACATAATTGGGAAAAGATCACTGCACGCGTGCTTTGTCGCTTAAATGCCTCTTTCCTTGGACAAACTCCACTTGTATTCCTTGAGACAAAATACTGAGCTAGGCTGACCACCGACCTAACCCCTACAATCATGCCCTAGAAAGGCCCACCCTTGCACAAACACAGCCTGCTACAGAACACAGCCATGTTCTCAGTAATCCCCACTGGCAGAAGACAGATGTTCATGAGGAGACTTACACCTCTCACCAGGATTAACTTTGGATTTTCTTGACAATTATGAAAAACTCCTGCATATCCTAAAAAAAAAAAAGATGGAAGTGCTTAGCAAAAATCTCTCTGTATTTTTGTTAGAATCAGAAGTAAAACAGGACACATATCCTGCTTATCTTCCAGCCCTTCTGTGGATGTCTCCAAGACAGTCTTGTTCTGCTTGCTTATAACTAGAAAGAAAATCTCTTCACATCTAAAGCACATGAAGAGAGGGTGAGATGGCATACATATCATCTCAGTTAAGTCTGGAAAATTTAATTTACATCCATTAAATTATTCCAATGAGTAATAAAAAGGTGGAAGTTTGCCTCATTATCCACAAAGCACTCTACAGAGAAAAAACAGTCTCAATTCTCCACGGACATCTAGAAAGACCATTTAGCCTGATTATAAATGGTCACTGGATCTGGGGCACAGCTTGTAAAATCTTCATACTTTTCTTTTTTAAACAATATTTTCCAGGAGAACATTAAAACATTCTTCTGGAGTATTACAGCCTTACAAAAAAACTTGCATAGTAGTACTTTCTCAGCCATAGGTTTTCTATTCACAAACATCAAATATGTTCAAATTTCTCTTCTATAATGATTATATATTTTTAAAAGTAGAACGTGTAGCAGTACTTGTACTGCTGCTCTACTTGTAAAGTTCACATGCAGTTTTCAAAAGTGGATTGATCGATAAGTGTTTCAAGTTGCACATATCTTATTCCCAGTCTCTCCTGCACGGAGGAAAATGATTCTTCGTTGCTAAGGATACAGCATCATAAAGCACAGCATTTCATTTAAAGGCTGCTGGGGTAAATACTAATGCAAATACTAGAAAAAGTGTGTGAGAGAGAAGAGCTTAATTGTAGAGTGATCAGACATTACTTGATATACTGAATTTTTCATCTCAGCTGACATTCTGAAATAACTTGGCACAAGTTTTCAACAAAAAGTATGACAGCTGCAGGCCATGCAGTAGAAGGTTAGTTAATTGGCCATGTGCATAAACCAGTGTATGTCCACATGTGGGTACATTAAAGACTTGTGTGAGAAAGTACTATAGTGCAGCCGCCTAATTTTACCTTCACCGCAACAATATGAATGCAGAAGCGGAAGCATGTCAAAATTGTCAGAGTTCAGAACCAGAGCTTCCTCACAACAGCTTTTTTCTTTTTGAGCCTTGTATTTAGGCAGTGTGAAAACCTCCCACCTGCCCTTGCTTTGAGCTGCCACAAGAACTCTGTGCACAGCGTCAGCAAGGAGACTATCAGGATTCCTACGGGCACTTCGGTGTTTCTTCCATGGCAATGTGCTGTAGGTTATTCACAGAGTGCGATTTCCTTCTGTGTGATTCATGCCAGCACAGCATGGGAATTCAAGGTACAGTATTTTACTGACAAGCACAGCAGCAATCAGGACAACATGAAGCGTAATCATATCCTGAAATACAAACACAGGACATCTGAGCTTTGTACATATATAAAGCAGCACCAACAAGTTCCTAACGACTCTAAAACCCCAGATGAACAATTTTTCCTAAGCACTTCCTCTGCAGCACTCTGTGTTCAGACTCACTCAGAGATACTTCAAAGTCAGAATAGTCACTGCTTTTTTTTAAACTATTTTATGCCAAATCAGTCTTTTTGCTTTTTAAGCCATTTTTCTCTGAGCAGGATTTTGTTGTTGGTTTTGTTGCTTGTTTGTTTTTTAGTAGCCCTGGCAGAGAAAGGACACCAAAACATAAATTAAAATGAAGTTTCACACAGCTTCTTCTTCCCTTCATGCCACTGATATGTACTCCATTTTGAATACATCAGTTCACATTCTTTCAAACAAAACAAATAGGACATCCTCTCAACTCTCCAGTTTTCACCTGGACCATTATCACACGGAAGGAAGTTACCAGAAGTCTGTCCTGTTCTTTCTTCCATGCACCCCAGCCAAATAACTTTTCCATTCTCAACACAAACTGTTAGAGCATTTCATTTTCATGTAGCTAAACATACGTGGTGACCATGGAAAAGGCAAATAGCTCAAAGCATATAGCATGTTTACATATTTATCCTAATGCTTACAAAGAATGCATTCCTCTAAAGCCCCCCCTTTTTTTTTTTGCCTTGAGACATTATCAGCAGGAAAACTCCATGTACTACAGTCAGTGAATGAAGATGCTGCATAGGTGACTAATTATCATTTTGGTCTACAGCAACAGTCAGCTATAGACTAGAAGACGTCAAATCTATTCCCATTTTATGTGCAGCTTTAAAAAAAAACCCCAAAACCAACATTTAACTATATTTCACAGATAACTGTCTCAGTATTACCTTTTCCCTCCCAATACAAAACACACACACATGGAAGAAGATAGATCCCAGCTTCCACACATTTTGCTCAACTGAATCAGAGACACAACTGATTTTACAGAATCATCCAAAGTAGGAAAACAGACACGAGAACACAATCAGAAAGCTGTCTGCTCCATCTTGCAGGACTCTTAGCTTGATGCTTACTAATGAAAAATTAAGCCTGTATGACCCCAATTTTCAAAGCAAGGTACTGTGCATGTTAATGTATCTTTCATTTTCACCAGTTTGGGGTTTTCAATTTTGTCTGATAAGTAAACAAGATATATACCTCCCCCCTTCCCCCCACCGCAAACGCACAGTCAGTTGCCATTATTTTCTTATTGCCTTCTCCAGTTCTTTAATTGCAAAAGCAAGACATCTGCTTTCTGTTAATGTTGCTCTATGTATTTATTTTATTGCTTTCTGGTGGTGCAATTGTAAGCACTGCCAATCAGCTTGGAGCAAGAGTCCCTAAAGACTGAAGTCCCTCTCCTCTTGTCCACAGAAATTGATATACTGGAAAACAGAAAAAGGAGGATGAATTAGACCCTATTTCCCCTGCTCCAACTTTTGAACAACTCCCCTCAAGCCTAGATGAAATAAATTTAACTCTTTCCAAGTTCACAATGAGACTCTCTAAACTCAGGTCCTGCTGCCTAAAAAGAAATACCTTATTTGGAGCACCTTTTTTTAAAAGCACACAAAACATACATAGCGGTCACTTTGTAAGATTCTTCAATAAAAGCTTTTGGGAGTTTAAAGTTTTTGTTTCTATGAGATCTAGCTAATTTCCTAAAACCAGTACCTTTTTCCCCATACAAAAATCAAAGACCTTTAAGGTAAATACCCCACCACTCCACACAGAAACATTAAAAAAGCCTACAGAGCTGAAGTAACATAATCACCATTCACTGTCACTTTGGTACACTCATCTCTCACAGATCCTATCCCTTTTCTTCTACACTTCTTTACACTCTCTATTGGTCTTTGTTTCACTATTCTCTTTCTCTGCTCTCCCTGAGCCCACAAGACTATGCGGAAAGACTGAGAAACTCTGCTGCACACACCTCTACGTGGGCATCTTCCCTGCCTTCACTTCTGAACTCCATCAAGTGCTCCGTGTCCCTCTACTTTTCCTATCCAGCCTTGTTCTCTTCATCAATACCATTCCATCTCTGGCCCAGTCCTCTCCACTGCAGCTTCTCTGCCTAATGTCAGTTCCTATTTTTAAAACCATCCAAAAATTATGTAAGTGATGCTGTAGCAGCATATGAATACAGTATGGGCTTAAAACACAACTACAAGCAGCAGCAAAGTACAAAATTAAAATAAGAGATCTGAAAAAAACCCAAACCTGAATTCCACATCCTATATCAGTACACTAATAATTTCTCTTAGCTAATTTGACAATGCAAATAAGTAAGTCTTCTCATTCTGGCCTGCAAGTAAGAAAAAGTATGAAGGCAAAGAAAACATGTTCTGCTTCAAGCTGGGGTAAAGCAAAGTGCCTAGAAGCGGTATTGCAAATGGGTCATTTTCCAGGTCTGTCTCGCTGCCCAGGGCTAGCAGCTTCCTACCCCAGAAGACAGCAAGACCTCCTCCAGCAATCTTCCTGCCGCTGCACCTATCTCATTCGTCCAAAATCACCCTACCTGAGCTTCAGGCTATTTAGGTGCAGCCCACCATGACTCTTCCTCATATTCTTTTTCTGAAGGTAACTGTTCCATTAAAAGCAGAAGTTTTTTAAAAAAAAAAAACAAAACAAAAAAACCCAACAAACCAAACACAAACACACAAACCAAAATCACATAAAATGGAGCATATGTGGAAATTCTTATTATGAAACTGATACACAAATGCTCACTTATTTCAGCTACAAGCAGTGAAGTTGTAACATCTAATTCAGGCATTTGATACAGCAAACAGAAAGGACCCAACCTAGATTTTTCCTTACTAACAAATGGGCAATTACATTGCCTACACAATTGATTTAAGTAGCTGAGAGCATAAAGAGTGCAGAGCCAGGAAACACAAATAGGTAGGCTTGTCAACACAGCATGATACTCTGAACGCTCAGCATTTGCTTTTCAGAAAGCAGTCTCAACTCCTAGCTGTGCTTGTAGCCTACAGAGAGGGAGTCCCAAAATGTTCTGTCCCAGCTACATAAGCTGCCATATCCCAGGCCATTCCAATGGACTATACTCAGAGATCCATTCTCTTCGCTTCGCAGAGAAGTGAATGTATGTGGAGGATGAAGGAGGCATAAAAAGACTGAACCAGCCTGGATAGAGAGGCACACTAAGTGAACACCACCATCTTTACAGACAAACTTGGGCCAAACAGTTTAATCTAGCTCTCCTTCTACTTAAAAAAAAAAGCAACCAGCACAGAAAAAGAGAATGGATACAGAGCAAACTGTGAACACACACTGAACCTGCAAGTGCACACAGAACTTCTTCCAGCAAATCCTACAATAGCTTTATTACCTCTTACCTTCACCAAATGCTCATTCCTGATTCTTTTTTAGGGGTACCCCACAGCAAGATGTGCAAAGCCATTTACAAAGAAACTGGTACCACACATATGAAGAAATCATATCTTGAAAAGTTAGGTTAGTGAAATTTAATAACACGCTAGAAGCTAAACTGAGGTATCGAAAATCCTAACCTCAATATGCTGTGACTGTATAGCCTATCACACCTCTCCCCAGATCAAATTCAACTCAGAACTATAAACTCTGTAATGGCAAATACACACATATATGACATATGTTAATATATAAAATATATCAACTTCTAATAGTCACTGCACTGAGCATTGGGGGGATGGAGCGAAAAAGGGGACACAAGGGGCCATGGTAGGTTTATTAAGAGTTATTTGACAGCCTAGGAACTCTTCAATTTACAAAGATGCAGCTGAGAGCATACAGAGACCAGTACTACTTCGTCAACACAAACAAAAGTATAACTTCAAAAGTCATACCAGCTGTGTTCATGCATGCTTGTGCATACCTTGGTTTTTCAGAAAGATGTGGGGAAGAGAAATAAAGCCAGAACACTAATTAGACAGGTATCAAAATTATTTTCCAATACCCACACACAATTACTGTCAGCAATCCAGATGCACAAAGCCAAATAAGGCACATTCTGTAAATACCCAACAAAATTCTTTATCGATTTGCACATTGTAGTCCTTGCAATAAGAGGGAAATGTCTCTAAACACAGTAGTGGTTTTAGCCACTGTCAACCCTCAACATTTCCTGTGTACTATACTGTAACTGCCCAGAACTAAAAAATTCAGACTGTGTATTAAAAATGGTTCTGTGGACCTCTTAGTGCAGCTTCCAGAGGCACCAGAAGGTCTGTGGACCAGAGCTTTGAAAAATTCTGTTCCAGACAATAAGGTCATTCAGCCTTGCATTTTGTATTGCAGCACATTGCTTCTTACTAACTTTAAAAGCTACTGTATATGCCCCTGATGTAGACTACACAAGGTTATTCACAAAATTAAGCCAAATTTTTACTTATGTCAAAATTAACCAATGCTTTATTAGCTATCTTTATAGTACAAGATATCTTTTTAATTTCCAATAAAATTAAAGTTTGCAGGAGTTGACAACAATTTGTCATTTCTTCAATAACACTACTTGGCATGGAGCAAAGCAAACAAAACCGTGATTTCAATTTTGTTTCAAACAAAAGCGATTTGGAACAAACCAGAGGCAACAAATGGTCACAATGCTATTTACCTGAAGGTTTTATTTCTAGGCAAAAGTTCCACAGTTCAGTAGTTAAAATTAAAAAAAAAGCAGCTATAAAACAGCTGCTTGTCTAAATGAAACAGACTGTTGACCCTTTGTCTAGTTTTCAGACAGCATCAAAAGCACCTCTATTATTTGTCATTCTCAAAAGAGGCATCGGGGGCTTGACTAAACATGTAGGCAAAATGCTCTTCACTTCTGTAAAGGTGCCCCTTCAAATCACAGCTGCTTAATGTGATATGGCAGCCTGGGGAGGTTTTGCTGCCGATACCTTTGCTGGACTTGTGCTGGAGATATATGCAATGCTATAGCTGCAATCTAATTTGAGGAGGTTAAACTTGTTTTAAGAATAAATGCATTGAAGAAACTGAACTATATGGTAAGATTTCCGGTTCACTACGACAGAGCCTAATCTTCTCATATAATTTCAGCTTGATCAACAGTGTGAGCAATATCACCTAATCACATAAAATGCTCATATGCCAAGTGCTAACTTTTATTCCTGATTTTATTGCCGCTTTGAACTACATTATTTCCATAAACTATAGTTCCTGATGAGTCTATTACCTTTGCCTACCTTTACACTTCTCTGGTTTGCACAAACACTAATAGCTTGATCCCTCTTGCCAACACATATCAGGAAAACAAGGATTAGAAGTTTCTTTGAGGGATATGGAAACGTAGTTGTAGTACATACAGATGGCTCCCTAAGAGAAAAGCTATAAAAAGCAAATGACGCTGCCTCCCTAAGATCCTTCTGCTGCATAGCTGTGCTCTTGCAGTCAGTCAGTCTTTGCCTACCCCTCTTCCAGGATGAAGGAGTTATTCTGGTATTGTGAAGATGACTTGCAAGAGAGTGCACGTGCCAACCAGATAATCTCATTTTCTTCCTAATGCATAAAAGCAGAGCAGCTGCTTTTAAGGTCCCACCTTATTTACTTATAGATAGTCATTACCAAGGAGGCAATATCTCAAAAGTTTCTAAGAAAGCTTTGGAAACACTAGAATGACCTTAAAATAAAGTCTTTATGTCACACCTTAGTTTCCAAACAGAGTCCCACATAAAATAAAAAAAACCAAAACCAAAAAAAAAAACCCAAAAAGCTAACAACAAACACCACAAAAAACCAACCACCATACAAAGAAAACTGGATTTGGTTTGACTTCCTGCATTCACCCATCATTTTAACTTGGTCCAGCAACTGCAACTCCTCCTTACATAGAAAAATTATCGTCTTTCTTCTTGCTCAGCCACAGAAGGGTTTCATAGCACAAGGTATACGCGCAGCACAAAGCAGGCATTTAATCAGAAAAATATGAACACTGGGTAAGTTTCCATGCCCAACTGGACATTGTTATAAAAAAGAAGAAAGCACTTAGTTTTTATTATGGAGTGCCAGCAGTAAAACTGATTTAAACAACTTTAGCTGTTTCCCATGGAACAGTCACCCTATGCAGAACCTCAAAACAGACCTCTGCAACCCACAGGCTGCCAACTCCAGCCTTCCAGGCAAAACCCAATATATTGGGCTTGATCAACTGGAAGATAACACAACTATTGAGACCTCTGCCTTTGAGAGCCCCACAAGATCTTGTTGGAAGAGTGTTGCTTTGGGCATGTTTCACAATAGCCCTGTGTTAGGGCACAAACTCAATAAAGCAGACATCTGTCAGACTGAGGGGCTCAGAAAGCCTCCTGACCACCCTGACAGCAGACTTCTCATCCCCAATATTAACATCAAGGATAGAAGTAGATCAAGTAATGTGTTCTAAGAAACCTGTGATGGAAACAACAGCAAAAGCACAAAAAAAGGAAGTTCTCAACATTGCTTAAAAAGCTTCATCTTCTAAAGGAGTAACTAATGATGCATTTATACAGCAAAGAAGGTGCATCTCAGCTGCTAACCAGAGATGATTAATTCCTGCTAAAAACACCAGTGTAAAGAATCCAAGCTAGCAGAGAAAATAAAAAATTTTGCAGCACAAAAGGACAAGCATAACACTACATAGAAAAAAACAACTTATCTGAAAAATATTGCTTAAGTTTTACCCAAAGGCAGTAGTGTCAGAGTTTCACTTTCCAGCCACTAACCATGACAAACACACGGGCAACAGGAGAGGATACAACTTGAAAGGCAATGGCATGCTTTCCTAGAGAAGGATTTGGAAAGGAAACCACTCTCAACATAGCTTCTCCAGCTTTCAGCCCTGCTTTTGTTTAAGAGCAAGTATATTTGGAAGCCACTTCTAAACTCTCAAGAAGTAAATGTAAACAAAAAAAACCCCAAAATTAATTGAGCAAGGAAAAGCAATATCAAACATCTTTTTCCTGTTTCCCAATAATTTCATCTACTGACTTGTTTTTGAAAGAACTGAAGCTATTTGTATGTCGACTAACATGCCCAGGAAAACCCAGAATGCTCCGCTTGCCTTCTCTTCCACTTCAGAACACTTCAGCCTAGGAAACTTCCCCATTAACCTGTGCTGTATTTCATCCATTACAAGGATGTAAGAAGCCTTTTACAGCATGAATTATTTTCTTTCAATTGTATTTGCATACTTTTAGATATTTCTACATTTCAGCTGAAACATCGGGAGACAGGAAGAGGCCTTTAAATTTGGTCCTCCCCTGCTGCACAAACACTGCAATTAATTCTGCACTGGGCTACCCAGAGAAAAAATGAGAGAAAAGACCTTCAGCAATAAACAGCCGTACAAACTGTCACCACAACTGTGGAGCTATCAGCAAGGATCCTTCACTAGTACCTCATGTCCTTTCCTTCACATAGCGAAGAAAGGTGACCACAAACAAAATGGAACAGTAGGAGGACTAAACATATGGGACATACAGATGGAATGGAATTTAACAATGCAAACAGTATCATATACTTAAAGACTAAGGAAATATCTGCTATAAGCTGAAAATTTATCTACTGGAAACACAACAGAAGACAGCCTTGGAATTATATGCATCAGTCTGTGAGCCAGTGAGTTGATGGAATATGCAGAAAGGCAAAACAAGATTTTGTGACATTTAATAAAACATTCTCAGAAAGACTGTAATTGCTTTCTATAACTTTCCTTCAATTCCATATCTCTACAAAGGTCTACAATGGCCCGCATGACTAGTATGGCTGTAGGCCGCTAAATGATTGTGGGCTCTTCTTTCAAATGTCACATCAACACTGGCATTTTCCAACCATACAAGTTACAGCATGCACTGCAACCCCTATATGAGGTCCCGCTGTGCCCCATCAATAGTCAAGCAACAAAACTCAGGATTTTTGTACATGGACCCATAACACCTAGTATGCAGTTGGGCCTGTTAGCATAGAAGTGCAGGTTCATTAACTATACTTCAACCTAAACAATGCTAGGGAGAGGAGATGAGGCATCCCAGCACACACATGCTTAAGTGCAAACACATAAACAGAAGCATACAAGATGACACCCTCAACTCTCTAGCGTGTCAGGTTTTTGTATTAGGGAACATGTCTTCAACAGCTCCTTGCATGACTGTTAAACTTGGGTCTCCCTGGTAGATCACCTAGCTTGTATCATACGAACAGCAGGTGCAGGGTTTTCTAGGATTGGGCCCATAATTGCTTTGTCCCAAAGTCACTCTCAATGATACTCTCTCATTTGAACCTTTGTTCAACAATCCACAGGGTCAGCCCTTCCCACCTGCCCTGAAAGCACACCACACTGTATTTCCAGCTTCAGGTGGCATTCCTCAGTGTATGCTATTTAGATGCGTCTCCCTAAAAATCACAAATTAATTCCATGACATTTGGTACAGCGCTGATCCCTATTCACACAGAAGGCATGAAAGGAGCACAGTGTACAGTAACTGCGTTCCCAGCGCTGCCGCGCACTATTCTGGCTGCACTCACATGACCTCTGCTTGGTTTCTGTCACTGCCAAATGGGCAGAGAACAAACAAGTGCAGGGTGGCACGTCAGATCCTTTCTCTCGATGCACCAAATCAAGCAATTATACTCTACAGCAGTCACCCTCAGGGCATTAAAAAGAGACAGAAAGGGGAACAGTGTGCATGAAGACCAAGAGATGTCACCAATAGCTTTTCGTCTTTCCTTCAGTTAATACAGTAATTAGCACTACCAGCTCTTGCCTCGGGCAGAGCAGAAGGAAAAAGTATGTATGTGTTGAAGTGATATGCCCCAAATTAAGGAAGGGGGTTGCTTCCCTGCCCTGCTGTTACAGTCAATATATGATTTTTATATAACAATGCAGGACAGCCAATCTATCCCATAGCTTTCTACATTGTCAGTGTAGTCTATCACCAACTTGTTCGGTGCTCCTACTCTTGCCTCTCCTACACAACTCCTGACAAGCCACAGATCTCTGAGGATGTGCTACAGGAACTTAACAAGCCCCATTTTGTAAAATGAGCCCCTGCACTCTCAACCAACATAATCACATATATGCACAAACAAAGAGCTTCTGATCAGCCATGAGGCCGTGTGGAGGCTGGAGCTGTGAAAGAAGCAGCAGAAGGAGAAAGCCCACACTCTGCAATGTTTCCAGTGACTAAGAGAGATTGGTTTTGGCTGCTGGCTGAGCCAACTGTCTGTCCCCAGAAGACGCTGCATCTATTATCAATCTAGAGGTATAAAATAGAACTGAAAAAAAATGTTTGAAGAAAATATATTTTGTAATGTTGGAAAAAAAAAAAAGAAAAAATTAGGAATCATTAGTTCTCCAGGCAAAGAATGTACAACAGTCAGGATATACAAACATACCAAACTGTGGTACAGTTCTGATTTCCTTTTTTGCTTTAATAGTAGCCGAGAACTACTGAAGGCTTTTGAAAGTTCTCCCCATGATGTCCATAGTACATGACTAAAGACAACAGTTTATTACCATATATGTAGTTAAACTGAGAAGTGGAAAAAAAAAACCATGATAATGGTAAACTGGTAACATTTCTTTAATTCAAATGCCATCCATTCATATCACAGAATCGGTAGGCTAAAAATAGTACCACTTTATTTGAAGCCACCTGCTGAATCTCCTCTTTAAAAATAGTTCTTTATTTTCGAAAGCCAAATTTCAAAGAGAATACCTACCAGCCTTACCAGATCTGTTCTGTCACTTTAAAATGCAATTGGTTTTGCAACTGAAATTGTTTCACCTCTCCATCCGAGAATAGCTATCTGTATTTTTATACTCTCTTGTGGAGTGCATCAGTCCAGTTTACTTTTTTAAATGGTTATCCCCCTTGCAAAATTAAGGCATCTTACAGATCACAGTCTTCCTGAAAAAAAAATGGGTGTATTGCGTATACAGATTCCCTCAGTTCTTGGCTCCTGGTAAATATGAAATAATTTGATCCAATTTGGGTCATAAGAAAATACTCATATATGCTTATTAAATATGTCGATTTTTTTCTCAACAATTTCACTGATCAATGTAAAGCATACTTAAACAGAGACCCTAGTGATATTCATGCTTCTGCCATATGAATCAGCAATAACTGTGGGAGCAAAACCAAAGACCCTAAGCTCCCTAATAGCATGTCCTATACACTGAAACAAACAAAGAGAAAAGGGGCTTTTTTTTTTTTTGCTACTTAACTATAATGCTATGCAGTCTTTCGTAATTCAGGGCTGAAAACACTGGAAGTTTGCACTAAAGTAAGAGGACAGCTACTCTATGGGTCAATCTCAACTGACAGAAGCAATACAATTAAGAGCTCAGCTTAAGCTCTGGCATACACTTTCTACTTAATTCACTCTTCCAAATCCCGTCACCAAGGGCTTTATGAATAATCCAGCCACCCCACTACTCCAGATATATAGAAGAAAGGCAATAATACAGACTATAAAATCATCACATACATATATATGCAGGTATATACTGACCACATGCATTCACTTAGAACTCTGTACAAAACTTCTCCCTGATACACAGTCTTCTACATTAATGAGAGATATTAATAAATGCAAAACCAGAACTTTGGTACATTATTGTAGGACTTAAGATTTTTCATATTGATCAGACTATTTCTCTGGCTCTAAATGATAAAACATAATCGGACACAAATAAAGTACTTCCTGTACCTCTGACTTTTCTCCCCTCTTCCCTTTTTTTCCTTTCTTTTCTTTAGAGTGTGTAGCTCTGACTCCTTCCTAATACTTACACTGTAGTTAAACTCACAAATTGGGTTCTTTTCTTACTGTGTTCAATGAACTTGAAAACTGCCCATTTGAAGAAGTTCCCTTGGAATTACACCAAACTACTGCTATTCTTAGCACTTACAACATACAGCACGGTAAGCATCCAGGTAAGTTCTCATTAACAAGATACATCATTTCATAATGAAAGTTAACACACACCCTGTCATAACTTGCAAAATGATATTAAAAATACCAATGAAAAAGATAGTATCCGGTTTTAGAAGCTGAAAAGGTGAGCTGTGCTCAATAAGTGACTTCTGCGCTGAGCAACACCCTGCGCTTGGCCCTGTTCCTCAAGAAATAATGCAGTTCCATTTTTCCACATCTATGGTAAGGCTGCCTATGTGCAGGCCCCTGTGCTGCTGCTCAAGACCAGCATGATATGCCACAAATCCTACACGACATCTGCCTGTCCCAAAGCAGGATCTTGGATGCCCTTTGTTTTCTGAGATGGTGCATTCTAGTACACTGCATAAGCAATCAATGCCTTCCTGACTTTACATGCAGCACAGTCCATCTCATGATTTAGAAATGAGTTGTTTTGTTTTTTTTTTTAAAAAAAAGCATTCTTGTTGTGCCACAATTTTTACTTTTAGACTTTTACTCTGAACTTGCACATTAGAAAATTCTTTCATTCATTATTAAAAGAATAAAAATCCAGTAACATTGTCATGTTATCAAACCTGATACAGTTTAACCAGTATTCCCTCATCTATCTCATCCATGTCTTGAAGAAAGGGCACTGAGGAACACCTTATAACCACACTATATAAACTGTTACCATTCAAATTAAAGACAGACAGCTATTTTTAATACTTTTCGATAAGACTACCGCTATTCATTTTGCATAGAAAAAAATCCCTTATGGAAGTAAATTTTTTTTCACCCCAAAAGCGAACATCAACTGGATTCTTCTACTGAAAAACGTGCCACAAAAATGTTTATACAGAAGCAGCCTCACCTATCACCTCTCTGTTTATACAAAAGCAAGAGTTTTGCCAGAAGCATGTGTATGAGCTCAAAGTCACCAATATTTTTTACACAAGTCAAATTATCTCTGATCCATTTTCAGTGACCACTCTTTGAACAAGCCATATGTCATGCATCACAAACTCATTTCCATTGATATTTCCTAGCAATTGCTCAATTCCATTCCACAAGAGGAAGGCTGCAACTTGGACAATAATTAATAAGGATCAAGAAGTGTTTTTATAATTAACATGGGGAATTCTTCACTGAATTATTACTGAATGAATACAGTACATCCTTACAAAGTACAAAAAATAGGACACACTTCAGTGAAATTGTGTAGTATGGCTTTTTTTAATCCCATAGATTTTCCACAAAGAGGGATTAGAAGGAATAGATTGGTGCCATGATAGAGAAGAAAAAAAAAAAAGAGAGCTTATGGTAATCAGATCTTTTACTATATTTTAGAAATCACAGAAGAACACCTAACAAGCGTAATATTTCTCCTGAGAAGTTAAAGTGTAACACTTGATATATATTTCATTATATATAATTGCTCTATTCCATCATTGAAATAAGAGGGCTTGTCAGAGTTCGTAAAGTTAGAGCTAAGGTTCTAGTAAACCCGATGTGAAAGACAAAACCACTATAAGACAAGGAATACAGTATCTAATCAATTTATGTTTGGCTGAATGAAGAACAGAACTAAAAATAAGCTTATTTCATATTCCCATGTTCCATTTAACATGTAGAATGCTTTATGCAATATTAAAAAGTATTATCTATTGGTATTAATTTGCAATCCTTTTCATTATGAAAATTTTATCTCTCTACCAAATTCAGCTAACTGGGGATTAGGCCAATAAATTGTAACTGCATTTCCCTTCAAAATAAGAGTAGCACAGACAATTCATCACTTGCAACAAGTTGAAACAACATGAGAAAAAATAAACTTCAAGCTATGACTAATTTCTTCTTCTGTAAATCCTAAGGAGGTAATTTATTTAACACAAAGAATCATGGTCAGTTCTGTTGGATTTATTTTCTTTTTATGGTCAGTTACAGACATCCAGGACCAAAGCTGTAGCTTCTTCTGTTTGAGAGTCACTGTTTCCAAACATTTGTTTTAATTTTCACTGTGGTATGAAACACAGAAGATGGCAACCGCATAAGGACAGACTGCTGTTGAAGTTCCAGGGGAGCTATAGTAACTGTGGCCATCTGTACTTGTATTCTGCATGCAAGCTACTATACCTCACACACAATCCAGGAGTTTCTTTCCATTCTGTGTCATGTATCACAACCTACCTCGGTCCCAAAGCACTAAGCTTGGTGGAGAACGTCAGTTTAAGAGAAGGGCACTGAAGTTTTTTCAATTCAGATGCTCTCAAGCTTTTAATTGTGAGAGGACTGATCAGCAAAATGCATTTTGTTTTGATGTACAGATGAGAATTCTCCATTTTTATTTAAGACCATCTAACACATTACAAAGTGAGAGCTACTCAGTTTTACATATGCAAAGATGCATGCAGTTAAACTGCAACTTCTGTACGGTGCTTATACTGTACATTTAAAACATGTAAGAGTTCACTACCATTAAACAAAAAAATACTTAAAACTACACTCATTCTGTTTAAACCCTTATTATGTCAAAGGAACTTGGAACAACTTTGGAAGATTAAATCACCAAAAAAAGGATTACAACATAGGGAAACTGTTGCATGCTTAGCAAAATTGAATATTGGCAGCAGTGCAATGCTACAGTTGCTGATAAAAAGCCTTGGGTCTGAACTACAAGGTGCTCTTTTTTTCACCTTTCACTGACCTTACAAGAAAAACAACTGCAAAAACATATATAAGCCTTTTTTCTTTTTTAGCAGTCCTAACCTGAATCAGGAACTTTTATTAGTGTTTCCTAAGGTCATGAACTTTTATTGAAATACTAGACTGTTTGCCACATAGTGTCAATAATCTGCTGATTAAAGGTCTCTCAAGTCCCACAGACATGATAGACTATGACAGCTTAATGACCGGCTTATTATTATCTGGTGTAAGATACTTCAACAAATTAACACTTTCTCATTCCAAATTATTTTTCAAATTTATGAAGATGATTAGAAACAAGACCAAAGGACCTGAAGCTACATATTAGATGAACTGAAAGAATAGAGATGACAGCATCACCACCACAAAGTTGACGAGAAGCACGACCTTCAGTACACTCCTCACAAGTTGATTATCAAGAGTGCCTGGTAAGTAGCAGCCTGCAGTGAGCACTGGCTGACCGGGCAATGAGACAGCAGCTATAACACCCCAATTCTCACCATGGTTTTGCCATTGACCTGCAACAAGACCCCACAACAGGTCACGTCCCTTCTGTGCCTCAGTTTTTCCTAACATCTTTTGTCTTGTCTAGACTGAATTCTTCAGGACAAGGCCTGTCTCAAAGCTGATGGTTGAGTACAATACCATCCCCATTGTACAGGGGAAAAAAAAAAAAAAAAAAAAAAAAGAGTAGTTTCTCAGGCTTAGCAAGGGTAAAAGTGTTGATGAAACACTAGTTTCTTATTGTTCAATTAAACGAGACTGGATTTGGGGTTTTATGACGGATTATTGCTGGTTCACTTCCACTTCAACATACTGAATGTACAAGAAAGAAAACAGCATGAGAAAAATCATTTAGCAAAGGTTTCATTTTAGCAATACTGCTAACACTAATTTCATTTTAGCCATATACTATTATAATGGGTTACAAATCCACTTTTTGATAGATTTTAAGAAGTCTAAAAGACAAAACTGAAGGAGAGAAAAAGGAGATAAATGCAGCTGTAATGGAGTGACACTGTTGTCATTCCATAAAAATATCTAGGAAAAACCCAGAGGAGACACAAGAGAGATGCAGAGGCCCACCTTTTCTAGTGGCCTGTCCTAAACACCACTAGAAAATAAACCTAACAGCAGCCTTATCAACCATGCACACTTGACAAACTTTCATCAGCATCAGGATATTAAAGGCTGTTTTGATACTTTTTAGTCACAGCAGACAGCTATACTTTAAATGATGCAATTACCTTGTCTGACAAAGCCAGGCATGTTTTTTTCTTAATAAAAGCCTGAGAGTCAAAGGACAGAGAAAAGGAAAATAAAGCAAAGAATATAAAAAGCAAGATAGAGGGGGTTCATGTGACTCGTGCTGTCCAGTTCCTTTTGTCCTTGCCTGTCCTAATTAAAGTGCATTTGGGATAAACACAATTAAGTCTAATAATGCCACAGAGGATCCTAAGAGAGCAAAAGCACTAAGCTTGTTTGCTACAAGCTGTATGTCCCCGGCCTTGCCTGAGTAATCTGAAGTGCTGACTAGACCAAGAACTGTCCCTTGTGGTATTTTTGCCACCTTCAGACATCACAAATAAAAATCAGGGAACTCTAAGCTGGTACAAGCTGAGATCACAGATGGAACCCAAACAAGTCAGTGAAAAGATACTAGCAACAATGTGGAAACAAAAGCAAAAACCCCAAAATTATGCAGAAGCTCCTGTTAACGTTTCTCTCTCTGGCAGTACTAGCTACCCATTATCTTGCCCGTTCCAGATTTCCTCATCTGTTTTGCATGTCCACCCAGTTCTCAGAAGAGGCTATGAAATGAGGCTTGGAACAAAATCCTTGTCCTGGGATAGCAGTTTTCTTCCATTTCATTTCCACTGCAGATTGCATTCACTGCCTCAAATTATTTTAAAAACAAACAAAAAAATTAACAGCCAGCACAGAAACTTGTTCCAATGTGCCTTTAGGCAGCAACTAGCTTACATCAGCTCCTCCAGAGAAACAAAAAAAAACACCCAGTTCATGACTATCCCATGCCCTGCAGCATGACATCCTATGAATTTAGTGTTCAGTGACAAACTGTTCATTCTTTAATGTTCTCTGATAATGTTATAAGCAATGAAGACTATGAAACATATCTACCTAGAGTTTTCCATATGAATTATCAACTTTAAGCAGCTATTATTAATTTCCTGCCATCTTAACTGAATATTTGCTGTGCAGTCCCAATGATTACTGTGTTTAAAGCATAATTTCAAATTCGAATGTTCTTGGTTTCTTCATATTTAGGGCTGGGGTCTTTGGGGGGTAGGGTTTTTGTCTTATTTATTAAGAAAAAAGTTACACTTGCAAATAGAGGGATTTTTAGAAGTTTCACTTTTCCTCCCAAAACATTGACTCTGCTCATTCAAACACTTTTTACTGCTTCCCATAGATTGTCAGTAATCACAAGACAAAGTAAATTTTACATCAAAATTGGCAGGGTAGTTAAAACGTATCAGATACATGAAATAACACTCAATTTTGAAAAGCTTGAAAGCTTCAGAAGGCAGTATCTCCTTAAATATTCTTACTTTTTTTTTTCTTTACAGTCCTTTAAAGCATTTTTGGGAATCAGTAAGAACAGGAAAACAAAGATTTTAAGCTGCTGCTGCTGCCTTTCAGCTTACAGAGTAGACCAGAATCAAAACACAGGCTCCTGATGACCAGCTCTATCATGTTTACCATGTACCAAGGCAAACCTCTGCCAAGTCTTGCTCCCCTTGAAAAAGCACCAGAGTAACCATTAACTCAGATATTTATCAAATTTCCAAAATCAATAATGGCTCTGAAGCAAATCAAATAATGAATAGTGGCTTCTTTTCCTCCTTTCAGAGGAAGACCAACATAACTAGCAAGAAAAAAAAAAAGATAAAAATGTGACAGCTGTCTTTCTATTCTTAATAAAATAAAATCAACCAGATGTTAGGAAGACTTATTATTTCATGCCCCAAGACTGCACTTCCATTGTGCCCCTTCAGTGTTCTTACAAGACACCCAGTGCATTTTGATCAAAAAATTTTCCTTGAGGACACAGACACTGCAGCTGTGCAATGTACAGTTGAAACAAAGTAAAAATCCTATTCTTACAGCAATATTCACCCATTAGCTCCATCAAGACTAGTTAGTCCTGAGCATTTTGCAGGAATTTGAATTAAGACACTCCTATAATCAAGTTTGGGGGAAGTAGTTTTAGTGAATCTACTAGGACAACAACATAAAATGAGGAGAAAAAGCTAATTAAGCCAGTAATTACCAACACCTCACTGCCAAAATGGAAGGATGTGACAAATAAGTTTCCAGGTGCCTGTCCTATGTCTAGTATCATTCAATATTTTTGTCAACAACCAGGATAAAGGAAAACAGCACATTTATTAAGTTCTCCTGTAGCAGTTAGAATGAGACTTCAAGTTTATTGTAACAGAGTACAGAGATCTAGACAGAATGAAATTACCCATTCAGTGGAGACAACGTACAAGCAGCTACTTGAAAGCTGATAGAGTCAAGCACAAAAGTGCAGCACAAGAACAACTGAGCATGTGGCAATTCCTCACAGAAAAGGATCTAATATGGGATTACTCAAATGGCTGATGTTTGTTAAGACTCTCATTGCAAGTAAATTCTGCCTAGACTTCAAGGTCCCAGATATATATTTTATATATATATATATATACACACACACACACACACACCCCCCTCACACATTTCTCAGGAGGGGCAAACACTTCCCATAGTTTTCCTCAATCCAGGACAGCAATAGCAAAGAACTGCTGTAATTTCAGCCACAATAACTACAAGTCTCTGGCAAATCCAGAATCATACATTACTTCCTTACTGAGAGGGCATAATTAATAAAAACAAAGATTAAAAACAATAATCAGTGTTTTAAAGACCTGTGGTAAATTGTAAGCTGAATGAGTCAACAATAAAAAGCTACCACACAAAAACCACAAGTTTCATACAGGAGCTTAAAAATGAAGCAATATAGCCCGCAAAATACAGGGAGTAATCCTAATGCTATATTTAGTTCCTGTAAGGTTTAGCTGGATGTTACATCTAGTTTTAGGCACTTAACTTCTACAAAGACAGTGTTCATTTAGAGTATCTCAGAAAGCAAAGAAATGATTGCCAGCCTTAAAAAAAATGAACGGGCTTAGGATCTTTATTTACAAACACAAAGGACAGCAAACTGGTAATAGCCTTTAACCATTGCATAAAGAAAAAGGAATCACCTGTAGTCTGTGTTCACAACACAAACAGCAACAGGCAGGATTCAGATGAGATACCAAGTAAAGCTTTCTAATAGGAGGACAGTAAAACACTTCAGTTTCTCTGATGAGTCCCTGTCCTACTGCTTTCCTGAGGCCAAAACACACACCAAGTAATTCAGTCTTCCCTGTATGATTAAGTTGCCTTCCTATTCAACAACAGACCTGTGTTTTCACTGAACTTTCTTTTGCTACTGGTGTACTTGTAAAGGCCCTTCTTGTTAACCTTAATGTCCCTAGCCAGTTTGCACTGCAGCTAGGCTTTGGCCTTCCTGATAGCATCCCTAGAGCCCAAAGGATGCTTTTATGCACCTTGTGTCTTGCCTGTCCTTGCTTCTATTTCCTTCTATGCTCTCTTTTTACATTTGAGTTCATTAGAAATTCTTGCTTAGCTAAACAGCCCCTTCTCCTGAAATTCTTAGTCCCTCTGCAGTGTTTGCTCCCAACCTCTCAATAAGCTTTCTGTAAAGACCTCAATCAAATCAAACTATTAGCAGTTTTCTGTTATCAAGTAGCAACAAAAGAATAAGATAAGTTGATCTGGCTTCAAAATCTTTTTTGCATCTTCCTGAGATTCAAGCGACAAGTTACAAGATGGGGTTAAAAATTCTAGAAAGATAAATATTGAAAAAGAAAACCCACCCCAACTTGTAAAAATAAGTTATAACTGAAGCTACTACACACCAGCTTACAAGATGTCATTATAATTATTTTGCCATCTCTCACCCCACCCGTGCCTTCAATGAATACACATTCTTTGCTTTTGAGCTGAAAGCTTTTTTTCTTGTGGCAAGAATAAGTTGAATGTATTGAAAGGTTTTGTGAGAGAGACAAGCCAGTGCAAACTGAAGAGAAATATAAGACCCCAAATTTAGCAGTAAACACTAAGGATAATACTACTTTACACCTCAACACTCTCAGTATTATTGTTTAAGGTTGCATATTTTTTTTCCTCGCTATAAAAGACCTAATAAATTTTTACCATGCTGCAAATGATCACTTCAAGAAATAGGACAATCCTACTTCTGTCCCCAGGTTGGAATGGGAGCTAGTTCACTCCTCCAAACTAGCATCTTTCTGATGATGTAAGTGCCTCCATCCCACAATTGCAACAGGCAACTCATCTGCTGAAGAATCATGGGCACTAAAGGCCTAAAATTGTTAAATAGATTTTCATAGTGTGTAAATCACATCCCAACTACCTTCCATCTATAAGCTTTTTCTCATGAACCTTGTACCTTCCACACAATGCAATGGTCTAGAATAGAAGAAATATTAGTGCAGTTTGCATTGTAGTAACAGATTTTTAGGTTGGTTTTTTTTTTTCAGAGAGATCTGACTCCTACTGGTAAAGAGGCAAAGAAGCTGTACCAATTGGAGAAATCTGAGAGAATACACTGTTGCAAAATGCTGGCAACTGACACACTCATCACCATAATTAATATCAACATTATGAACTCTAACCCTCTTCAGCCATTCCCCCAGAAAGGATCAACAGAATGCAGTCACAATTTTTAAGGAGCACATAAGATACACAAATATTACCATTAAATTTTATTTGCAACATATCACTGCTTTATCCCCTAATTCCTTTCTTTTGCATGCAGTCCTCACTCCCATTAGGAAAGTTACATTACAAAAAGTCACATTTAAATTAACAAAAAGGAATAAAAGAACTTGCAAACACAACAAATGCATGCTAGTTACATTTATAACAGAATGATCAGGATTTTTCCCTCACTTGAATGAAAAAAGCAATTTATAAAGAAAAAAAAAAACATTTCATAGCCTGGTTGAAAGGCAAAGCAAAACAGGTCAAATGAAAACACAAGAATAAGAAGTATTGAGGAATTTCTGTGATATAAAGCAATTAAAAATGTGTGTATACATATGGGTGTGTAAAAATACATATACAGATGCATGCATTATTTTAGCCTAAGTCAGGTTATTCCAACATTCATTAACGAGAATTTGCAACAGTCTCCGAATAGTGGGAATAATAGTAGCACCTTTCCAGATAGGATTTAATGCTCAAGAACCTTTTAAGAGGAAGAGGCGTGACACTCTCCCAGACTACTCCACAAAACCAGAAACTTTTATTAGTTTGCACTTTATCTGACTCCTTCACCCGAGAAACAAATGCATTTCCATCTGCTCAGCAGGAATGCCAGTGGGATTTCCTACCTATTGAGAAAGAGCCTGTTCCTTCAGGTCACCACCACGCAATTCCTTTTGATTAACAAGGAGCAATACTACTTGAAGCCTTAAAGCCTTTCCTCAAGTCTCAGTACTAGAAAATTAAAATCCCCAAAATAGAGAGGCATCAGCTCTTGAAGGTGTTTTATGGACCTCGTAACAATTTTGTTTTTCCACAAAGTTCTAGCTACTGTCTGTTAGCTCTAGCTAACTTGTTATTCATTACTTGAAATTCTCAATTTTGTTTGTCTCATTAGTTTTCACAGACAAAGAAAAAGGTAAAAATTAGTAGTCAAAAATTCTCACAATATTACCTTAAATTATGATTAAAAATTAAGTCTAGTATCTTGGAGCCTTGGTATTTTTCAAGGCTTGCACTAGCAATGTCAGAAATCACCTTGCTGTGACTGTATTTTATCACCCCATCTTACTGGGGAGCTGATGTTTTTATTAAAAGATAAGAATGCAGTCTTGTTATGTGTAAGAGATCAGTCTTCTCTTGAACTTGTATAGCACATCTTAAGAAAGGCAAACAATTGCCAGCATAAGCAATGCCTGTCTCAGCATCACAAAGCTCTTTATAGGACATGTACAATAACTAAGTAATAAATAAGCACGTAATTAGCATGCATAAGTGTAACATGTTAAGCAACAAGGGAAGATGTGCAATTTCCATTTTGTGTTAAAATGTCGTTGACTTGAAAGCTGTAAGAGCAGACAGCTCATGCCTAGAAGTTCTGGGAAGACGTCCTGGTTACTGGATCCCTAGCGATCCTATTGCATTCCCTAGTCTTGCAGCAGGGTCTGTAAACTAACTAGGAAGAGTGACAGTGATTTCTGCTGATCAGAGGTGTCCTACTCCCAGCCGCAGGTCTCCCAGAGCAAATAAAACAAATTACAACGAATGACACTAAGAAACTGAACAGGCAAATAATCCAACAGTAATTCATGAATTCTTTAGGGTGAAAAACAAAAACACGTGTTCCAACCATTTCCAAAAACAAGTAAACAAGCATTTATGTAGTCTCACAAATATAAACTATGTGCCTTTGCAACTTGATTTATACACAAACAGTACTTAAGTTACAGAATGCCCAACTAATCAAATACAGAACAAAATACATCTCATTCCTAAATGGGCTTCATATAAGATGTGCACCAAAAAAAAAAAGGACTATGAGAATTTTTAATGCAAGATTTGTATACTCATTTGTCCAAGCACGAACCAAATATCCATGTAACAGAAGGACAAGACTGAGAACACTGGAGTCATTTTAATAGGCCAAAATGAAGTAGAACATGGAAAAAAGATCAGGAACAGCTCTCATTTATAAACGGAATGCAATTATTTATACCATTGGTTTAGAAATATTGATTTTGATCATCTTGGAATACCAATAAAAACCCATCAGTCCTGACAATAAATTGGGGAGGAAAAAAAAATAATACTAAAACCCAGGAAAAATGTCATACAAAATAATTTAGGCCCAAGACTGAAATCTCACTGCCTTTCCACAGAATACAATTTTTAATCTTTGAGTATGTATATTAAATACCCACTATCCATCAGACTGCTTTTAGTAGATGCAAATACAAACAAGCCAGGGAAGCCACACTGAGCACTGGGAGCAGGGAAAGAAGCTAGGGGTTGATGAAGAGAAAAGCTGAGACTCATCATGAGAAACTGCAATTTGATAGCCAGGAGCTCTGAAGCAAGAAGGAAGTCTATGCCAACTAGCAAGCATTTGGAGAGCTTCAAGGGTAATCCACAGGTCAACTGCGTCAAAAGCAGGTGAGCAAACACAGCACCCTGCGCTACTATCTCATGAGTAGCTGACATTGCTGCTTCACAATGATTCTACAGTTAACACTCAGGTCATACACTGTCAGAGACAGACAGTTTAGAAAGGAGCTAAAGATTCAAATGGATAATGTAAAAGAACATTTTAAAGTTTTAAAGCAAAAAAAAACATATTAGACCCAGAAAATAAGACATTTTACTATCCTACAAGGGTCCTAGCAACTTAATAGTTTTCCTGTCCAGATCAAGAAATCAACAGGTTTCTTTGATGGATAATCATGAAAGTTATCACCACAGAGTAATCAAGAGTCTAGTTGCTTGGCAAGTTGCTTAGGATGCTACAGATCCTGTTCTGTTTAATTTCTCAGTTTGTCTGAGTCAGGAGCTGAAATCTGATCTGAATGTCTTCTGCAGACAGAGCGAGGAAATTAAACACATTACCATCCAACCAAATAATTCCATATTGGAACAACGAGCAATTTGGGGAAATGCTTTCCCATGCAAATAAATAAAAAAATCAAAATTCGACACTTTCTTGGTAAAATTTAACAAACTGGCATTTCTTAATTAATAGAGTCTCAGTAAGTTGGTTGACCTTAGAAAGGGAAATTTTCCTTAATTTATTATTACTGAAATTATTTAATTTGTTAACCTACAAAGGTTACTGAAGAGCCTCTCCCCTCCTCCTTCCTCCCAAAACCCCACAATACTTTTCCCATCTGTGCTTTCACAGGTGGATGCACAGTTTCCGGGATCCTTGCCTGGACAGATACAGCCCCGGCAAGCAAAAGCCTTTGATCAGCTTCCAGCTGACTGCTCAAGAGGATTTGTTTTGGGCTCTTGCTGCTGTAAATCAGCATGAAAGTAAGTTACTTTGTGCACAGGGTCACATGAGAGACTCATTTTCAGAGAGTAATGACCTGGCTAACACAAGCTCCCTCTACTACTTTGCAGTCCTGAGCTGCTCTTGCTATGAGGAACTTTCTTGTTACTCAAGTAAAATTGTCAAGGGACAGACTGACTCATCTACACTGAGAATAAAGTGTGGTGTCCCAAAGGAACTCAATATTAGTACTTCTCCAGGCTGAGAAACTGTAGTGGCATTTACTGAAGTACTTTTGCTGCTGTATTTCCTATAATTACTTCTTCAAACCCTAATCTGTTTTGATTGGTATAGGTCCATGGCTAGCAAGGAAGCTATCAATGCTTCCTTTGGGAACCACAGGCACACAGCTTCACACAAAAAGGCCTTTAAATAAGAAGTGCACTTTGCAGACAAATTGGCCAGTGCTCAATACATGGTTCTATTTTTGGTTAGCATCACTAAAAATATTGTATTAGCTGAATTCTGTCCCTCCCCACTTTGACATCTCCTTAATCTTGGCCAGCCTACTTAACATCACCTGCATATGAATCCCTGACCTGCATATTACCTTCACTAGAAAAAGTAAAAATCAGCATGAACATGATAGAAGTAACAAACTAGAAAAAAGCCTCTCTCTGTCTCTTCCCCTTAAGATCACGCCAGTCAAGGAGCAACCTGTGGCTTGTATGGATGGAGCTGGCAAATTGCCCTTTGGACACAGAAAGCAGATGGGTTATGAGCTACTAGATACCAAAAGGCTTAGACTTAGAGAGGGAAGAAAGGACATTGTTTGTTAAATCCAGCCCTGAAAATCCTCAACAAAAGGCAACTGTCCTTGCTAGCAGGCAGCTCATCTTGATGTCAGATCAATCAGGGCCACTGGTGGTTCAAAGGCTGCTGCACTGATGCCTCAGAAGTAGTTGTCCAGCTCATTCCTGATCCTAAAAACTCTTCCAGCCACCTCCACAACTTCCCAATCCACTCAAGAGTAATGCAAGAAACAGCCAAGATGACAGCTGAAAAAAATGAGGGTAAAAACTTGGATGAAAGCCAGCAGTTCCCAGAAAACATAACTTAATTCTGTACTCCATTCCAAGGCAGACTACAGGGCAACATGCAGTAAGCAATTTCTTAGGGAAATGTTAATCCCTTCAGACAGAGATTGGGAGGAGTAAAACACAGGGAGTCCATGGAGGCAAAGAAAATAACCCTGAAAGAGGCAGATGTAACGGAAAGGTGACATTTTCAGTTTTATTTCACTTGATTGGACAAAAGAACACATCAGTTGGGCTTTTTGTCGAGAGCAAGGGAAGACTAGAAACGACAAGGCAAGTGAAAAAGACTAAAGAACAAATTCACCCAAGAGTTTATGTGAGGCTAAACTAGATCCCTGTACTATTTATGAAACAGAAAGACTTAAATGACTGGCTACTTATGAGTAATTATCACAGCTATTATAAAAAGATTTGTTAAGAGAATTTTGGCTGTTATATAATTATCCTATGGGTCACCATCTGTCTTTAAGTCTTCATAAAATTAAACATATGTTGTTTTCCACCAACTGTTGTAGTAGATTCACATTCTCACCCTGCTTACGTGCTGCAACATAAGAAGTCTATTCATATCATTGGGAATACGTCAGAGCCAAATATCAAGTAATGCTCTGCTAGCAGTTTCTTTTGAAAGCCAGCCTACTTCCTCCCATGTTCAACTAATAACTCAAGGATGTAGACCTCTCACTAACTTATCATACATAGCTTTGCTCATTGCTTTCCTGCAGCTTTCCTTTGGCAACAGTTATGATCTGAAGTATTAAGGGATGCTTCAGTTTCCCCCCTTCCCTTTTTTCCAGTTCTGGGAGAGGACAATTCAGAGCTTTAACTGCTCAAAGAGTTCCTGTCTATAAAACAAGATCCTCCGCAGCACGTTCCTACGCCATCCCTTTGGGAAAGGTGTTACTATGAGAACTACCAACACTGCTTATAGTAAAAGGTATATATTCATTTTCGTCCCAGTAAATATTGCAGATGTGGGCCAAAGGGTATCAGAATTATTATAGTGGAAGGAGGAGGGGATAACACATTTAGCACCTTACTTCCTCTGTACTTCCCTGTATTCCTGCCAGTGGGTCAGCAAAGGTTTGAAGATTACTGTTTGAGTGGTGGTACAAGAATAGTCACATAGAAATGCCATCTTTCGGCCCACTGGTGGGGGATAGTACAGGACCAAGATTTTGCACAATTCAATATCCCCCCGCCTAAAAAAAACCCAACCCAACCAGTTTTAAGTAGTCTCAAATTATGCTGGCTGGTTACATATGCCTTGCTATTTTGGGATACCAGTGTAAAAAAACAAGCCAAAACAAAACTAGTGGTTGAATCGAGGAACTGCATGGAAGAGCTGGCTGAACTCTCCAGAAGCAAGGTAACATCCAATATAAAATATGAAATAGAATCCTTTACCCATACCTGCATGTAGGATTCAACTCAAGAGCCCTCTGAAACAGACTATGCAGCAAAACATCAAGATAACAGTGCTGCCAATAACAAGTCAAAGTTCAAACCAAACTGCATTTTATCAAATAAAGCCAGACCTTTGCATCAAGTCTATGTTTATATTTCTTTTTTTCCACATAGGTGCAGGAGAGCTGATAAAATTTGTCACAGCCACTAGGACAGTTATAACACAATTAGCTGAAGTGGGCTGTCTCTCTTTCCAAGTGCTTACAGAAGGAGCAATAACCTCAGAAATTGTATAACCAAAGTAGTCAGATTTCATTTTAAAAACATTGCAGAACGACTATTTTTTAAAGTTATGTCTGGCAATTAAAAAAACTGCCAGATAAAATAATCTTAATTAAGAATTGAATAAACTGTTGATTGGGCACTATACTTGAATCATTACCACATTAGAATTGATGACAAGTCCTCCAAACTTAAGCCCCATATAGAAAATTGGCTATAAGCCTTTAAACAAAACTGTGCAATGCGATGCACCAAAATTATATAAATGAGAAGAAACAACAGTAACTTGATTCCAACATTGGACCCTTTAGGCAAGAGCTACAAAATGTGTCTTATACAGAGCCACACATGCTAACCAACACTGGTGAAAATTATCTCCATGAACCACTAGCTTCAGGTCTGAGAACTACACAGCGCTTACTTTATGTAGCCACATACATGATTAATAGCTATTTTCAGAAGTAGCATTCCACTCAATTGAGAGGGAAGGGCACAGTGTGTGTGGCAACAGCACCCAGCCTGGTTTTGTTCTGCAGGTATAAAAGGAAATTACAAGTGCACAACCCAAGGATGAAGCAGGAGCTGTCTGGGCACTGAGCCTGCAGCAGGTGGGTGAGCAAGGGACACTCAGGCACTCTGAGGTTACCTGCAGTGCTTTCCATCCAATACTGATCAACTCTAAACACTAGTTTTTGTTACTGGTACCAGGTGGCATAAGACCACACAGTGCTCACTTCACCTTTCCTGCTGCAGTCCAACAAGTCTTGCTGTGTCAAACACAGAGCTGGGTGACAAAGGGAGCTACAGAGTGGGTCTTTTATCCTCCCCCACCTCCAAGCTGTGGAGATGTGTTCCTTCATGGCAACCCCCACACATCAGCCAAATTAAATCAGTCTGGACTCAGCACTGGGACATTTGGCCCCACGACGCCCTTTATTTTATGGCATTGGGCAGTATGGAAGGGATCAACTGATCAGTCTGCTATCAGGAAATTTGCCCTATTAAAAGATGTTTTTGGCAAACCTCCATTAATTCTTTCTCTCTTCCCAGATCCAAATCAGCTTGTAATCGTTTTGCATTTCACCACTCCAAGAGTGAGTAGAGAGGAATGCAGGTATTGTGGAAGAAGTTTTTCAAATCCTCTCCAACCCCTGGTTGGATCCCCTGGTCCCCTGGTTAGAGCTCTTCAACATCTAACAGCAAAGTAAACAGGAAGGGTTTCATCATCCAAACTGATTATACATTAAGTGTTTATGGTTCTGTCAATAGTATTGTGGCTGGGGGTCCACGGGAATACCTGTACATCCAGCAAACCCAGAAAACTGCTTCACAGTGTTACATCTTAAGAACTTAGGTACAAAGTAGACATTTACAATACTTCACAGTACTGTAACCTAAAGGGCTAAAATAATTCCACTTGCCAATGAGCTGCCTACTTACAAGGCAAAAAAACTCCACATTCAAAACCCCAGAGAAAAGATCATCTGCAAACCGACACACTTTCTTCAAACACCTTTGCTATTAATGCTAAGTTTCCCCATGTTAACCCCTTTCTGAAAATGCATCATTTCTAAGATATTTTAAATTAATCTCCCCTTTGGTTACTAGCTGAATTAAGAACCACAGCAGTAGACACACCACCCAGAGCAACAGCCATCTCTACTTAGGGTATAATTTGCAGCATAAAACCATTTGAAAAAGTTTTTCAGTTAATGAATTATTGTCATAAATCACATTCCCTGTAGGCTTCATTCTCAGTTACAATGACCCTGAATTCCCATAAAGCAAAACCTCTGGAACAGAAACTGTTGTCTGAGAAGGGGAATTCAGCAAATCCTATTCCCCTGCCTGCTCCTGCCTCTCCCCAGCCACAGCATCATCAAAGTATAGCAAAGCCAGCTCGGGGCAGCTCCCCTTATGGCGACAAGGAAATGGACGCTGTATGACATTTGTATAAAATGTTTAATCTTCAGTACTGATACATGCACTCCAACTTGATCAATAAGCACAGGACTGGAGCACAGCAATATTTCCAATGAATGAATAGAATTATCTCAAGTAAATGAATACTGGAGAACAATACTTAGATTCACAACAAATCCATTGTTAGAAAAAGATTATTTCTTTATCACTAGCTGCTATAAATATATTTTGATCGGCACCTGTTTGTTGATCTTCAAATTGCTTTACTTCCCTATGGATTATTCAAAGAAGGTGGAAAACAATTTCTTTGAAACACAACCCAAGAAAAAAAAAATACTGCATTGAATCTCAGCTCTTGTGAAAGGTTTTAAAAGCATTCACCTAAAATGACTATTATGCTGTCATGTAAAATAGACTTTCAATAGCCTCAGTGCCAATACATCTCCCACAGTAAAGCAACTTCTAGCAAACTCAAAAGTACAGCTTCTGGGAGAAAATATTAAGATAAGGTGGTCTCACTCCAGCTGCTTAAAACAACTCATTCACTATAAAAGCAAGAGTACTGGCCTTTTCACATGCAGGTAGCTCTGCTGCTCTCATATATGAAAAACAAGTTCCACCACATCACTCTTCCCAACAGTGCTGCTTCTTTCCTTAAGGTCTGCCAAAAGCATGACCAGCTAAGAGTGATTAGCGAGGGTGACAGGAGAGCTTTGCAGGTAAAGAAAAGTACACCTAACCATATCTGAAGAGGAACTCAAGATCACGGATGAACTAACAACAAAAGAACCTTTGCAACAAGAAGTTTTCCATCTGCTGCTTCAAGAGCATAGGGTCATATTTCATTCCAAGCCTTTGGAGGAAGAGCATATCCCTAAGAAGAGGCCAGGAATGTAGTGTTTGAAGCTAATCAAGGAAGTGCTGGAAGGGAGTGATTCATGCGTGAGCACAGACAAACATCAACCACCCTATGCTCAAAGAACAGGCAGAACACAAAGATAGTACATCATCAGTAGGTTTGCGTGCCCCTATCCCATTCAAAGAGCTAATAAAAGTGAAAGGGCTGTGCACCAGCTATGTAACATTTCACTTGCCAATGTCCATGCATTTAATTCATGTACTACATGCCTTATCAGAACATGTAGGTAATATAGAACATGTAGAACATGTAGGATGATGAGGTAAACATTGGTACTGCTCAAGAACCAGCATTAACCTTCCAAGTTTCTAGAGCAGACTACCACATTGCCACACTTAGCTGTCAAAATTGTGCAAAAACAAACACTCCACACTTTAGCAAGACGTTCAAAGTCTTATATGTGCCTTCACTGCAGCTTATTATCAAGAGGTGTTTAGCCTTTTGAAAGTTACAACCTTTAGGGAAGGCAGTAAGCATGCATTATATCCATATTACTGGCAAATATAGACAAAGAATTAGTTCTGCTGGATTCCAAATCTAAAAGCAATAACAAACAAACCAAGTTCCATTCTCGAGCGCATCCCCTTATTTTGCTCACCTTTCTAGGAGGCTCATGATAGCACAGTGCTACTGTTAGCTAGCTGTCCTTCCCTTGGGGAAGGGGCTGAATAAATCGGTGCAAAATAAAGCTCTGGCAGGGAATTGTGGAGCTATATATTTATCTCATTCTGCCAGTATTCCCTTCTCAATGCACTGAGGACTAAAAGAAAAGGAAAATGATCAGAAGAACAGCTATCAAGACCTGAAACAACATCAAGAAAGAAATGAACTATCAAATTGTGAAGATGCAAACAAGCTATTCATCTCCTTAAGCACCTGCATGCACATGGGGGCAGGATTACCCACTCACACCAAGCCACAGAGCCATACAAACCACACAGCTTGCAGCACAAAACTCAGGCATCAGTGATGTATGTACCCCAAGAGATTGACACCACATGTTACATGCTCAGTTTAAGCAGTTCAGAAACAGCAGAGTAAATCACAAATTACAAGAGATACAGCTTTAAGTTACCTGCACCACTGGTCATTGGTTCCTACATGACAGTTTTTGAAGCCAGTGTAGAAAGACCAAAGGGGAACTGTGCATCACTTTGAAAGCTCTGTCACACACTGCCAAAAGCTCACAGGTCCCCCTTATTCTTTCTCCTCCATTTCGCTCAGTATTCTCAAAACTCAACATCACTCCCCCCAACTATTATCATTAATTAACCAGCCAGATCAACCAGTGAGGCAGTTTCTGTTGAGTTCTTTCATCACTCAAAGATTCAGCTTTCACCACTCAGTAAGATTAATTTACCAATCCCAAAACCGTTCCTACCATCACAGCTTCAAAACTAACATTGCAACAATTACACCTATTTCTTTTAATGTTGCAACAATAAACATTGGGCTAAAACACAAAAACACACAGCAGCTTGACAAATTGAAGACAATATTACATTTAAAAAAGGTTTCCCATGCCTCTCAACCTATTCCACTAACAGAAATATCATTTCCTGAAGTTCACTCTAACCCAAGATCTCTGTTATTGTTTCCATTCCAGATAATTCAAAATAATGTTAGAAATATGCATGGTGCTCAGCATGGATGACCAAAACAGCCATTTATTATTTACTCATTCAGTTTCTTTTAGTATGCCTTGAATGGGAGCATATATACTAATTTTACTAGATAAGCCATTACAACACAGATACTCCTACTGAATATAAATATATTGAGGGGTTGCACAACAGTGTGAAACACACCCTTGTGCTATTTTGGTTAATAAAGATGTTTTTGAAAACTCCAGCTCTTTCCCCTTTAAAGCCTTCCACCTACAAAAGAACAATGCTTCAGACAGGCAGCAGTCTCCATACAATAGCTGTTCTCTACTATACCAGGGCATTTGTTTCCTAGGAAACAAGCAAAAAAAAAAGACAAAAAAGTATCCAGTGTGTTAAATATGCAAATAAACTAGGTCACACCAGTCATATTTCACTCAATGGAGCGAAGAATCCACAACTCATTATGTTTTGGAGTACAGGATCTGGTGGTTTTTTTTTCAGTAACTGCTCAAAACTAAATGATCTTTATTTTTCCACAGGCACCACTGAAGTACACTGCTTTTTAGGAACAAATGCAACATCAGCAAGGAAGGGCTTTACTTAACAGCATGAAAATACATGTTGTTTTAATGCCAAAAAAATATTCTTAATGCAAGTCTATTCTAACTAGCCAGCTATCTGCATAGCCTACCAAATTCCGAGCAAAGCATTGCCAACAGCAAGTCACACCAAACCAAAGCCTATTATTCCAGTCCAAAACCTTACCAAATTCTAGGCAAGTTTCCACTATGCTTGTCTATAGCCCATAAGAGAGTTCCAGTCTTAGGAGTAATTGGCTTCATAACACACAGACCAGGCCAAGCCTCACTGCAGTAGGAAGTAGAGGAAACAGAACAGAGAAAACTACCCTTTTGAACAATACTTTTCAATGTCCTGAAGGTAATATATCAGCAGCTGTTTCCCAAGCTCCCATGAAAAAATGGAGAGGTTCCAGGGAAGGGTGAGCAGGTCAGTCTCAAAAAAACCAACAAAAAACACACAAAAGCAAATGAAAACACCCCAACAAAACCCACAAAAAAACCCAACACCAAAAATCCAACAGTTTCTCATTATTACACTTGGAATGACTTTTCAAGAATATGCTTGATCAGAAGAGAAGCACAGTTATTTATATTCTTACAGCACCTGCACTAGGCTAGTACAGTCAACCCAAACCAAGCATCACAAAACTCAAATCTCATGATCAGCCTGTTTGAAAGCATGACAATCAGCTAGCACAATATTAAATGAACAAAGCACCTTATGTTGTGAAAGGGCCATGCCAGCGATCTTAAAAACTGTCAGCTGAATCATACCAGTATCAGTTCACAGAATCATGAATTCTATGCTGTAGCTACGCACTCCCTCTCTGACACTGAGCTACTGCTAAGAGTCTTTTCAGCTCATATTAGACAGGGAGCTGTAACAAAAGTGCAGTGGTCATAACTGAGGGTGGAAAGAATATTGCCTGAAAGAAAAAAATGCACCAATGCTATTTATATTGCTTCTACAGTCTTTGCAAATCACAGTGTGACAGTAGGCAATTACAGTCTACCAAGTACTTCAGGTACTCTTCCTGTTTGCTGATTTTCTAGCCTGCAGAAGAGACTAGCATGAACATCAAAGGTGCCCTCACGAACTTTTGACGTCTGTTTTGTTAGTTATGGTATTAAATAGGAAGAGGATGCAGATATGCTGCTCAGTCCTCTTCCTCACCTTTAAAGGATAACATAAACACAAAGGTATGCCAAAAGTTCAGGGAAATGTTATTTATTTAATCAGGCAGGGAAGGACAGGGAGGAGCTTTACACAAAAGCAGATCTTCTGAACCCACAAGAAAGCCAAGCAACAGAAGTTCACAAAAATGCATTCAAGGATGATACAATTTCAGAACCAAAAAAGAAGTGCGCATCATCAGCTCACAGGAACAGTATAACTCCTGCAATTAAATTTACAAGTCCTCAGCAATGTTTTGGGTAACTCACCACACCCTGGACTCCTTCTACCAAAATATTCCTGGGCTGATCAGAATTAAGCAGAAAATTATATTGCTCTATTATATACTTCTTATTCTCTCCATAGAGAAAGTTTACTGTTTAAAAGCAGGGCAGTGGGGGGGTGGGGGGTGGGGTGGAAATCAACATGCTGTTACAACACCAACTCTCCAGAAAAGCAGCTAACAAAGAACAACTTATTCAATCCAAGCACTAAGTTGGCAAGTTCACATCACAGACCTGCTATAGTTTGTACCAGTTGGGGCGGGCTTACCATGAAAGAGCTACCAAGGGCTACAGAAGTACCCTGCCATACTGCTCCTCAGCAAGGATGCTGCATGGACGCTTGCTTTCCCACTCATCCTGCTGTATGTGACATGGAAATACAGGATGTCAGCTTACAGGACTATTCATCAGGCACCTGCTAACAGCACTAAATTTACTAAAGAACACAAACACATACATTTTTCACGATGTCTGCGTTTCTTTGCTTTCATGTAGTAGTCTACTTGCACAATGTTGTCCTCTTGCCCCACCACCAAGGTGGTTTTCCGTTGCCTAATCAGCATGACAGAAGAAGCAGCATGAGCAAGGCCCTGTCCTACTACTTCCCTCCCTCATAAACTATGAAGTCAATTGCATAAATCAAAACATTTTAATGTAACACAACTGTGGATAAAAAGGTTCTAAGCTTAGGCATGTTTTGGTTTTAGGTTTTCACAGAAAATTAAGTATGACAAAACAGGATAGCCTATGTATTCAATTCAGGAGAGTTATTGGAATTATCCCTGTTCATTGCTTCCAGATTTGGAGAATTAGACAAAGAAACGCAGTAACAGCTTGATCCTGAAAACCATTCCGATCCCTGTAGCGAATCCTCCCACTCTCCTTGTGGGCAAGGTGTGTCACCAGTCCCATTACAGTCCTCCTCACCTAACCTAACAGCAGGATAATTCTATTCTGACTGGTGGTTATTGAATATAAATTTCCATTACCATAAGTGAAATCTGCTGTAAGAGTAATTCATTCATTAAAAGTTAAAGGAACTGCAAAAGACCTTTTAGGTGGGAGTGGGCTTTTTTTTTTTTTAATAAGACAGTTCACCCAAGGGAGGAGTGGAGGGCAGGGAGATTTTTCCCACTGGTCTTAGAAGAATGCTCACCTGAGCGTAAAGTTTAAAGAAGAATCTTTTGAACCTGTCTGTCTGCCATTATAAGCACATGTGAAAACTGCTATTAAAGATACGGGGACATTAACCCTGCTCCTGTTGCAACTTATTACTGCATGCATCTGCATTAGGCATCAGTAAAGATGTTGCAGATACCTAATATACAGGGACGAAAAATACAAGCCCCAAGAAGCAGCTACCCCATTAGCAGGCAATCTGGCAAGGCCACTGTTTCATTAAGCAGCCAGGAAGCAGTTAAAGCACTCAGCAGTTGATTCCAGAGGTATTTCATTCAAAGACATTAAAATAAATCTGATTATGAAGGTAGTAATGGCATTTTGTTCGTGTTAAGTCCAATTGGTAGCCAGAACAGCAATTCCATGGTTGGTCCCATGACTATTTCCAAACATTACTATACGCTTATACAATTTCCATAATTACTACGATACTTCTAAAGAAAAATTTTAAAACAGGACAAGTTTTCAAAGACCACTTACATGAGTTAGAAACCCCTGATTAACATTCAATATAGACTTCAGTATGCTGTATTAGCAATGAGAAATTCTTATCAGCCTCCATCAGTCTGAAGCCACTTTTGATGACAGCCACAGTTTACACTACTTTTGAAAGTTTTATCAAATTCTCTTCCCTCTAAACTAAGCCTTTGCAAATTAGGATCCTTTTTCCACTGTACACAAAGGCAGTGTCACTGATTTCAAATAAGACTCTCTAAGTGCTTGAAGTCTATCCTTGTCCAGCTAAGGCCTAAATAACTCCTTACAAAAAAATAATTTGATGTCCACACTTAGCTTCATTAAAGAGCGAGCTCTGGAAAAATGTTGTCAACACTGTTCCCTCCAGAATCCACTTAGAAGATGCAGCTAATCTACTTTTATTAAATGTCCCAATAAGAACTTAAAGCTCACAATTACATGCCAGAAAGGGAGAGGGGGGGGCAGGCAGGGAGAGGGAAGTCCACTCAACTTGAAAAGACTTCAGTTTTGAAGAAAAGAAAATGAAACAGCTGGAAAAGCCTTCATGGCTTAACATGCTCTCCTGAAAATTAAAAGAGGATGTGAAATTTACATACAGAGGTATCAATACATTTACACTCAAATTATGGTTTTTAAACTATTTTCCAAGAGGCAATCTGATTAAATCAGAATGATGGTTGCATTGCTGTGGAGGCTCGTACTTGAAGCCAAAACATATGTACATTAAAGAGAAGCTATTGAGTCATTGCACAAATCATGGAGAACCTCCATATCCATAATCTAGAGAGCAGTGGATCAGATGAGCAGAGGGTCAGACTAACCCTCCATTGAGGACTAGCTGACAAGTACATAAATGGAAATACAAAGAAACAGTTTCTCATGTCTTACATGATTTTCAGGGACTAAAGATGAACCATTTAGTGAAATGCTTTTCCTTAGGCCTATCTTTCAATGCTGACAACAACCTGAAGAGAAATACATCATGACAGGAGCTACAACACAAGGGGATGCAAGTTTAACACGAGTTTTTCCATTCCATAGGGAAAAAAAAAAAATTCAAGGAGGGTTTAAAAACCAACAACAAACAGTCAAACAAAATATTAGTCAGTTTATTTTTTTTTCCACAAAGATGTTGGAATTCAGGCTCCGGCTGAAACAGATAAGAGAGATAAGAGGACTAGCAAAAAAGTGAGTAGTTCCCCTTACAGAAGAACATTCAACACCATTGGCATGAGCCAAATGCTGGTGCCCAATATAAGCCAAACCAGCCTGCGGGGCCTAGAGCAGGAAAAAGCAGAGAAGAGGTGGGCAGAGTTACTTTAACAAAAAGATTGCTAATAATCATCCTCATCACAACCACATATCACCTACAAGGAAGTGGCCTCACATATAAGCACACTGATTCAAAGAACATCTGCTGTGTCAGAGACGCACAGGGCAAAACCAAAACAAACCCCCCAAAAAACCACATGCACAGTTGGATCAGGAAATCTACATAGCCAGTTTTGTGGCATTCAACCACCAAGTAGCTCCCTCTCCACCCTCTGGGAGTTAAAGACCCTCTAATATGAACATTGTAAGACACCAGGTTTCAAGAAAACAAAAACCCCAACAGAGAAAACACTCCAGTCACGACTGTGCCCTCAGTCACACACACACAATGGCAACACAATGGTTCTGCTGTTTCTAACACTGCCTGCCTTCATGGGGGTACAAGAACAGGAATTAGCCCTGTATCTTCAGCAGCCACAAAAAGCACAAAAATAGCCCCTCTTCTCGAGGCAGTATAGAAAGGAAAAGATTTAAGCTTCTGATGAAACCCACATTGCTAATTCTTTTTTCCCCACAAACTGCTCCAGTCACTCAAGTACATAAAACATTTGGAGTGACTGGATTGCTGCTCCTATTCAGCCCAGTGGTAAAAGACTGTGACTGATACAAATGCAGAGGAAATTCTTGAGAAAAAGAAGAAAGTCAAGCGAAGATGATGTAGGAAGGTCTGATCTGCCATTGCAGTGTCAGCCAAGAGTGGCCACAGGAGACCTTTGTATTTTAATTTATGCTCTCTCAGTCTGTCTGAGGAGCAGCAGCTGCTGCAGCAAGAGCAGAGAACGCATGGCTGTCAGCGGAGCAGACAGGAGGGCAGTCCTTATGCCTGCTACCCTGTGGAGAGAAGAAAGATAGGAAAAGATTTCCCCAGCAGGGACCCCTCACTGCAAAAACAGATTCTGGCTGGCAAAAGCAAAAGCTGTCCTCTTCAACATGCCTCAGCAGTATTGGTATGGAGCAGAAGTGGAAAAACAGAACCAGAAAACAAAAAATTATAAATATACATACACAAACATACCTTTATACATAAAAAAATAAAAATCCTAACATACACCGCTTACATTGGATTTTATTAATGCTAGTAGGAACCACATTTTTAGCAACTACACGTTTGGGATTTTACCTAGTCTAAAGCATTAAACCCAGTTTGCAGGATGGGTTTGTTTCTCATTCAGTAGAAGCTATCATATCGAAGATCAGGATACAATGCAGAATACCATTATACAGCAAGCACCAAGGGGAAGGGGGGGACCAGAGAGGGAACAACTCTTTACTGCTGCCAAGAAAACATGAATTAATCCAATTACTTCACACATATATATATATAAAAAACAAAAATACCCCCCAAAACTTAAGAAAACTGAAACTATCAACCAAACAAAATAACATGTCTTTAAATGCTAAGCCTTAAAGCGTTTTGTTCCGTTGTCCAAGTTTTCACTTAAGTACTCCTAAAATAGATCCTCATGCAGCAAATAAAACAGATTTCAGGATGAACAGTTACTGAACTGTTTTCTCAGGCTTTTTTTTTGTTTTGTGTGTTTTGGGGTTTTTTTTGTTTGTTTGGGTTTTTTGTTTTTGTTTTGTTTTGTTTTTTTTTTAAGATTTTCTATAGCAACAGGAATTTAGACTAAAAAGTTGTTTACCTGGAAATCCAGTTCCCAATGGGATCAGATCATGGATCTGGGCCCTGGGAACAAGTACTTACAAAGGCATTCAGAAACACTTGTTTATTATTTCTTTGTAAAAGAAAAAGACTTAGACCTCTGAAAGCTTCTTTATTTTTTTCCTAAGCCTAGTAAACTAGCTTAAGTCTGCCTCTGCACAGTCAGCTAGCTTTAAAGGATCTGATATTTTTTGGCCAGCATCATTATGTTGCTATCTTGCTTATCTCTTGTCTTAGCTTTGTCAGCCAGTAAATAGTAGTAGTCGTGCATGCCACTTATGTTCTTCCTCCCTTCCCATGACTATTATGCAAGTAAGCAAGAAGAGTTTCACATTTTATTTATCAAATGTCAAATGCTGTGGTATAACATAAGATGACTTCTATAAATTTACCTTGATTAAAGAATTTGCTTGGGCTACAATACAACCTTAGGGATTACAGGATGTCATGCTTATACAGTACTGACAACTCCACTGTACTGTCTGGCCACTGACTTACCTTATGCCCCTCAAGATCATACTCTTAGCACAACATGTTTCTTCCTTTTGGGAGGCAAGCAGGAGAGGATGAAAAATGACAGAACTGCGGGCAATCGCAATCCTACATAAAAACTGCCAACTGTATACCTTGCTGCTAAACATGGCCTGGGCTCAAAATGGTTAATTCATTATAATTGGAGGAGCTGTTTAAAGATCCAACTAGGTCACCATCTGGAAACTTATAGCTCCCTATTCCCGGCAGCAAGCTTTTTTGTCTGTGACATCCAGCTGTAGTTGCCTTGGACTAGTGCACTTAATTGACTTCACACGCCTCCAACATTTGTAATTCAACTATCTAAACTACTGAAAATGAAGGTACCCATAATTTGTTTCTTAATGGTATAGTGTGGAAAAGTCAGGGCAGGGAGCAGAGAAAAGGTGTTTCAAACTACATTCTCGAGATGCAGGATTTTCATCATGGTTTCACAGAAGCTAGGCAGATGAACATGGAAGTTAATTGACTCCAAGCCGCAGAACGCTTTATTACCAGTCTGTTGGAACTCCACTTCTCCCAAAAGTAAGCCAAAACTAATAGGGAAAAGGTACAACTAACAACCGAACATCACATACTTCAGAAAGTTAGAAATTCAAGGACCAATCAGACAAATTGAAAAAGAGAACTCCATCTAGGGATACTAAGTACAAAGATCCTAATTCTGGCTCTGAAGGGTTGAGGATTCAGAGCATACTCCCTAAGAATTACCACTATCTACCTGCCTTGTTCTTACACTTTTCACCAACTGTTTACCATTGGCCACTGTTCCAAAGATATTTACCTTGAACGGACCTTTTGTCTGGTCCAGTATGATCACTGGTATATTCTCTTTGTTGCATTTCTAAACAGGTTCTTTGAGGACTGCCTTGACAGTGCTGCCTTATTTTAGTTCCTTCTATATCAGGAAATGCTTCCACCCATACGTAATGTTAGATGTCAGGGAGAGAAGAAGGGGAGCTCAAATAGAACACCTCACAGCGCATCACCCATAAAAGCTTCAAAACAAATTTCTGTCCGGCCCTGTGGAAGTTTTTAGTCTTGCATTGTATCCAATCCAAGAACACTCTCTCATTTTCAATGCAAAGTGTCCCTTATTATAGGGAAAACATTGATTTATTACTGTAACTATATCTGAATTTAAATGAATGTTTGAATTCCTCTATATATTGTTATTAAACATAATTTCTTGAAAATTTCAGACCCACCTTTAATAAAGCTCACAAAATTACTTCCAATACTCACTTTGAAACTTAGGAGTATTACTCCTTTTGCTTCCAGTTTCTTTATCAACAATTATAGTTTGTTATGAACATTTCACAAACAATTTCATAACCTCTCCCTATTCTCATTCTGAACACTGAGAACTCATTTTGAAATTTTGTAACAGTTTACGGAAACCATGAAGTCCAAACTGCTGGCATTATCTCAGGTTAAGTCAGAAAGAAGAATTTTCCTTAGACACTTACACATTCACCCCAAAGCTCAAGGGAGAAAGAAAAGAGCACGCCTTTACCACCCTTCACTAAAGTACAGTAGAAATACCGTTCCAGGCAAATTCATACTGAGTCATACCAGTTATCTTTATCTGTATTAATGGCTTAGTTTCCATAACTTCTGTAGTAACTGTAGCTCAACTGAGAGAGTTGGGGTTGTTCAGCCTGGGGAAGAGAAGGCTCCAGGAAGACCTTACAGCAGCCTTCCAATATCTGAAGGGGGCCTACAAGAAGGCTGGAAAGGGACTTTTTACAAGGGCATGTAGTGATAGGACAAGGGGAAATTGCTTCAAACTGGAAGAGGGGAGGTTTAGAACAGATATTAGGAAAAAGTTTTCCACTATGAGGGTGGAGAGGCACTGGAACAAATTGCTCAGAGAAGTTGTGAAGGCCCCATCCCTGGAGGTGTTCAAGGCCAGGTTGGATGCAACTTTTGAGCAACCTGGTCTAGTGGAAGGTGGCCCTGCTCATGGCAGCAGGGTTGGAACTAGATGATCTTTAAGGTCCCTTCCCACCTAAACCATTCTATGATTTCAACATACCTTTCACTACTTAGGCTTTCCTAACTCAGCCTGGCGTTGGTCAAAGGTATTAGACCTTGAAAACAACAGGGCAATGACAACACATCCACAGACGTAAGAGCTAATTAAGATGAAATATTTCCAAGGCACAATACATTGTTCAGTCTACAGTGGTTTGGGTTTTTTTTCAGATTTAGTCTGTCCATAGAAATGACTAATCATGCCAAATATTAATTGCAGGGTTGGTGTTTGACATGGACAGCGCTCACAAAGAAAACCACACAGCTTTAACTCAAGGCAGTTAAACCAGTTAGGTGTTTCAGTAGCAAAATGGTCTACTGAATTCCCTCAGTAACATCCTCACCTGAGTGGAGTAGTTTTCCTCCCATGTCACTCTTCACCAGCCCCTCGGTTTATGAAGCCATGTCTTACACTGCACACTAGCACACAAACTGTTCTAAGCTGTTTTTTCTGGCAAAGACATCATCTTGAAATGCCCTCTTAGATAAAATCATCAAACCTCCAAACTACCTTTGAATTGCATGGGATCCCAGATGGAAGTTAAAGAATATTCAAAAAGATGCCTTTTATCACATCTTTCACACCATACAGAACACAGTTCATTAATATTAAAAAAAAAAGAGTTCTAGGTATTTAAAAGTTGTCAACATGCACAAAGTTAGCAGAAATTGAGACTACACAATCTTCAAAGAAACATTTTTTCAATTCCTTACCATTAAAACTTATCTTCAACTGGTTTAATAGAGTTGTAGTTGCATTGATATATTGTTTCTTCACACACTAGAGAAAAAAAAACCAACAGGATTCTTTCCCTTAGGGAACTCCCTCATGCTGAGTCTAGTCAAAAGGCAAGGCTCAGCACATCTCCTCCAAAACCTTGAAGCAATTTTTGGTTCTGTAGGTTAATGTTGCATTGGAAGGTACATGATAATCTAGCAGATTAAGGATTCAGTGCAATAGCTCAAAGAAGTTCTTCATCTCCCTTGGTGTTATGATGAGTCTAGAAGTAGGGAACATTAATCTGGCTTTTTTTTTTTTTTAAGCCATCAATAAGAATCAGTTTTACATTTCTTTAAAGCCTTCCTTAAAGGCAAAAGGAAAGGTGGTTTTTGCTGTTTACTTTTAATAGTATTGAAACCATTGGTATTAGCACAGACTACAACTATCTACTCATATTGGCGTTACCACAAACTGCTGGAACGGTCTATCTAACAGTAGAAAATAAATGCAATATTCATCAAGTTCTGCATTTAGACAGACTGTTTTTACCTTTTCTCTATCAATCACCAAAGCATAAACAAAACTAGTCCGAGATGTTCAGTTTCCATTAATCTATAATTTTTCAAGTCTGATTTTCAGTCTTGATTTATATACATAGCTTCTTTTATGCTTTGTTTACAGAAATTCTTTTATCTGCCACAGTAGCTTACTCAATAAGACACCATTAGCAGTAATGGAACGTATTTCGTGCAGAAGCCATTATCTTTAGCCTAAGATGTTGTAAAGTTCAGAAGCCATTAATAAAATGTGGTGATTTCTTATGTGGCTAATGGTAGACCACATAAGTAGTGGTACTTAACAGATGAGCATTAGTAGCTCCATTGGACACAGCTTTATCATTAAGTTGCTGCTACATACCTGCCTGACAAAAGCAGGACTCAGTACTTGATACAGTATTATGCATTGCTACTTACAAAAAACAGTGGTGACCAGCTTGCTGCCCAGGTTGGTGACAAGGCACATAGCCTGCAGAAACCACTGTAAAGTGGTATTTCAGCACACATAAAGCTATTTCATACAAGCACACCTCTATTCTACAACTAGACAGAACAGTCACAATTGTCTGCTGTGGATGAACTCGGTGTACTTCAACAGCTAAATTCGCTCAGTGCTACAAGTATCAGAGTGACATATCTCTCCTATTATTGATGGGAAGTTTTCATTTAGAGTATCAAAGTGGTCACGCAGGATGCTTACTCTGAGACACAAACTAGCAGAAACGCTGCCTGATTAGGCCCCACTGTTCTCTGGCAGAGTTTTTTGGTTAGACTAGTGTGTCACTCTTTTTGTCACCTCTTAGCTACTTAGGCAACTGAAGTAATTGCTCTATCTCTTTTGAAAGTCTTTTCAATGTTTTGTTTGAGGGACCTCTTTCGGCTTCCTCCCCCCCCCCCCCCTTTTTTTTAAAAAAAAAAAGACAACATTACATGAAAACCAATTATACAGCTGCCACCAAGTGATTCCCATTGAAGTCAACAGGCACTGCTCTTATGCAGAGGCCTGTAACAAGGGCCCAAGCATTTACAGTGCTGAAAGCCTTTGTGCTCTATACCCTAAGTGGATGAAGGCAAGCTATGCAGGGGGCTCATTCAAAATTAATACTACATCAGGAAGTGGATGAGGGAGAGGGAAGGCACTTAATAATTGATCCACAGTTTGTTTTCTGTGAATTCTGAAAGGTCTTTATGTACATGTTTGTTTCGGTTTGCATTTTTGTGTTTGGTTTTTTTCAAGCTAGAGAGTTTTTGAACTAGAGTAAAGTTCTGTTACCAAAAGAGAGTGAAATAATGACAAAAAAGCTCCCAAAGTGGCACTTTGGTAACAGTAACTGCAGAAAAATATCTACCCAGAAGGCAACATGGAGATGGAATAGAAAACAAGGCAGGTTTTACTCAGACAAAATATGACTATCTTCTCACTTTTAGATTACCTTCTCAAAGTTAATTACCTTCTGCTTTATGAACAAGTGGTGTATTCCACAGTCCTGCTCTTTCTGTGAAAAGTTACAGGTTTCTCTTCTCTCCTCTATTTATACAGAAGTCCAATCCCACCCCACAACACAAAGTCCATCCTTCCAACTTTTAATTGCCTTCAAACTCCTCAAGCTAGGAGTCTAACCCTGCTCACAGGAACAATTTTGACAACACAGCTACACCAAAATTGTTCTACCTTGTTCTATAAGAGTCCTCTGCACTCATTTCAAGGACAGGTTACAACAATAAATTGGAACAATGTCGCCTTTTAGAGTAAACAAGAATCTGACCTTAGTAGACCAATGAGATTTTAACAAATAGCAGTACTCACTGAAGTTCTGATAGGTCTCCAAAGATACAAAAAAGGAGTCCCATCAACTCTCAATTTAAAATACTTAGGACTTTAAAATATGCTTCTAGTTAGTATAGCAACAGCCACCACCAGCAACCTCTTTAAATTTCAGTCCTGTACTCCAGCATCAAGTAGCATCACTAAGACCCTGCATCAGAGCAACAAGCCTTCCATGTGGTTCAAACAGGAGACAGAGCACATCCCTCAAGTCTTTGGGACCATGCCAGTCTCTACCATAGCCCCATCCATTCCACCTCACCTGATTCTAGCAGCTCAGACCTGCTCAGACCTGCAGCAATTTATTATGAAGCTAAAAATGTGAAATTCTTTACATCAGAGCCAGAGTTGTGTGTACAGTTTTGATATCCACCAGCCTTGTAGTTTGACACATCAACTAAAGAAGGATTATCTCTGCAGGTGTTATATGGGAGGCCTTGCACCAACACTGAGGCTTGCTGTTTCAAAGGGAGATGCTTGCGCCTTACACTGAAAAAGGCACATGTTTATGAAAAAAAACGTTGTTCGTCAAATGGAACAAGTGCCTTATAAAATGGCACAAAATAGCCAGTGCTGGGGTTTTTTTTGGTTTTTGGGTTTTTTTTTTTAACTTCTCCTTCCCAGTTCGCTGTGAACTGGTGGGTGGACTCCAGTAACACAGCCAGCAAACTGCCCCTATAAAAGCCCTCTCAAAGCACAACAGTGACCACGCTGGGGCTCCTGTGGGCTAAGAGCACAGAACCCAGCTGAGCTTTCAGTTCCAGATGACAGGAGTAAGAACAGGCACAGACACATAGTGAGACACAAAAAGGGCTACCTTAGAGAATGGAACAGGGAGAACAGCCTCTGCAAGCTGGAGTACAGCACAAAGTGAAAGGAGGGCAAAATTATCAAGAATTAGGTGTTTACAAGAGGCATGGTAATTTATCCAGGCAGTAATCAGCTGCTATTGACAAGAAAACCACAAGTAACAGTGGAGTATATCACTGCTGTCATTTATTAGGCATGACATTTGAAATATATGAAATACTGGATGATAGTGAGTTCACTGGAAATCCTACCCATGCACAAAGTTGTGGGATAGGAAAAGTTGAAGCCAAAAGCTACTGTTGCCCACAGCTGTCCTCTTGCCCCTGTCAGAGGCAAGCAGCTCTGCAGAACAGCTGATAGGGTCATGAATCTATGGGGCATAGGAGAGTACCTCCAACAGAACACAAAAACAGCCAGATGGGAGCCACAACTCATTCACCTGCTGCAGTGGCAAAAACCCTTCAGTATCAGTTGCATCAAGATTAGTATTGGTTTTCTTTAATATGCAAAGCTATTAACTGCATCTGCTCAAGGAGCTACTTCCTCTCCCACAGGTATAAGAGTGGTTTAGCAAAAATGAAGGAGAGCAGAGGCCAGCAAGGATGTAAACCAGGTAAAAATGTAATTGGCTTGTGTTCTTGAGTCAAATACATTAGTTACTTGCATGGAAAAGATCCCGCAGAACACAACGTTGATTCACATGCCACTACAAACCTTTAGGCTACCCAGGCAGCAGTTTTGCCAATCTTCAAAATAACAGTACATCTTGTAAGAGGAAGGAGATAGCTTATATGTAAAAGAAAGCAATATTTTTAAAATCACACTGCGTAGCTGAAGCGAGAACACTACTGGTGACCATGCCAGAGCTCCCAGCAGCAGCAGAACAGTAGAATACAGACAGAGGAAGATCAGTGCAAAAAGGCCTTCTTTGCATGTAACAGGAGTTAGATGGCTTCCAGTCCCTTCAAGTCCTCCTTTTCGGCACATAAGTCAATGAACATTCTGCTCTAGCAAGTCAGGAAATAATTTTTTTTTTTTTTTAAATACCGCATTGTTCTACATACATATATTGTGCAAAGCGTTTGACACTGTCCCACATGATATCCTGGTCTCTAAATTGAAGAGACATGGATTTGACAAATGGACCACTTGGTGGATAAAGAACTGGCTGGACAGTCACGCTCAAAAGAGTTGCGGTCAATGGCTCGATATCCAAGTGGAGAGCAGTGACGAGTGGCGTTCCTCAGGGGTCGGTACTGGGACCTGTACTCTTCAAAATCTTTGTCGGTGACATGGACAGTGGGGTCGAGTGCACCCTCAGCAAGTTTGCCAATGATATCAAGCTGTGTGGTGAGGTAGACACGCTGGAGGGGAGGGATGCCATCCAGAGGGACCTGGACAGGCTGGAGAGGTGGGCCCAAGCCAACCTCATGCAGTTCAACAAGGCCAAGTGCAAGGTCCTATATCTGGGTTGGGGCAATCCCAAGCACAAATACAGGCTCGGCGGGGAATGGCTGGAAAGCAGCCCTGAGGAGAAGGACCTGGGTGTGCTGATCGACGAGAAGCTCAACATGAGCCAGCAATGTGTGATCGCAGCCCAGAAGGCCAACCGCATCCTGGGCTGCATCAAAAGAAGTGTGGCCAGCGGGTAAAAGGAGGGGATTCTGCCCCTCTGCTCCACTCTCGTGAGACCCCACCTGGAATACCGCATCCAGCTCTGGAGTCCCCAACATAAGAAGGACATGGACCTGCTGGAGCGCGTCCAGGGGAGAGCCACGAGGATGATCCAAGGGCTGGAGCACCTCTCCTATGAGAAGAGGCTGAAAGAGTTGGGGCTGTTCAGCCTGGAGAAGAGAAGGCTCCGGGGAGATCTTATTGCAGCCTTCCAGTACCTAAAGGGGGCCTACAGGAGAGCTGAGGAAGGACTTTTTCACAAGGGCACGTAGTGATAGGACGAGGGGGAATGGCTTTAAACTGGAAGAGGGCAGGTTTAGATTAAACATTAGGAAGAAGTTTTTCATTTTGAGGGTGGTAAGGCACTGGAACAGGTTGCTCAGAGAGGTTGTTGAGGCCCCATCCCTGGAGGTGTTCAAGGCCAGGCTGGATGTGGCCTTGGGCAACCTGGTCTAGTGGGAGGTGTCCCTGTCTATGGCAGGGGGGTTGGACTAGATGATCTTCAAGATCCTTTCCAACCTAAACCATTCTATGATATAACTACGTATGCATATATGTATATAATATATAAATGTATTCCCAACATTAAATACATACTAACGTTTTGTTTGCAACAAATCCATCGAAAAGGGTACTACTTGGGAATGGATAATCATGACAAACTCTCTTCAGAGAGCTCACTTGCCACCCCGTCCAGTAGGCTACTCCAATGAAGTACCTTATAACAGGGAGTGGCATGGTGTTTGGAACAACATTTATGAAAAGGAAAAGAAACCAGAGAGGTAGATGAGGGAGCTATCCACTTAAGTTCAAATTAAGCTCACGTTACAATAAACATGGTAGACTATCACTGCTCTTTCTTTTTCCAACATCACTGAGCAATTAGGAGAAAACAGGTAACAACCATAAATGTTACTAAAGTAGAGAAGATCAAAGTGCACTGGAGGAGCATACCAAGCAGCACCTATGTCTACATAATGGTCCTCACCGAACCGAGCTAATTATTAACACAGCATCATGCCTGATGCCTCTGTGTACTCCACAGTCCAAAACCACCTTACCTAGAGTTGAAACAGGCAGTGCTGGTACAATCACTTGAAGTTGATCTATACAGGGAAAGGAGAAGAAGGTCTTACCTTCATCCCACACTTCATTCTTGCAACCAAACTGCAAGTCAATAGCAACTGACGCAGATAAGAGTTCTCAGTCAGATCTAGTAACTACTATCAGTCCACTGAAGCCGTACTAACACATTTGGGTCTGTAGCCTTGTGCCAGCCTCAGCCATTTGCAGCCCCCTCCTCTCGTTTTGACACCAGAATTTGCAAGGCAGCACAACAAAACCAGACATGAAACTACTGCCATAACCAAGTGGCCCTGCTACAGAAACAGGTCCTCCCAGTCATTTGGAGAGGAAAAAAAAATTTGAGTTAGTCTATTAGGAAAGCAGCAAGGCTTCACATCCCCCTGGAAGCCCATAGAAAGAGAAAGAAACAAGAGGATGTTTGTGATGTCAAGCAACATTGATTAAAAACTAGACCTTATTTTTTAACTGCAATAATACATATTTTATATTTATATATACATATTTTTATAGGCTTCACATAAGTCATATGGCTGAATTTTCACCTAGAAATGAATTGCGTAACTCTTTGGAAAACAGGGCTTCTAATTTTAAAAGTTTTTCCTCATCTTTTTAAATTATTTTAATTATATATTTTATTTTTTAATTATTTTTGGACTGACTGAATTCACACTTATTCCTTTAGACACACCAATGTAAACCGGAAGCCAGGAAGACAACTTCTACAAAAGTCTATCTTTTATCCACATGGAAAAGGGAACTCTTCTGTTTTTATATTTCAGGAGCAAAAATTAAAATTAAAAAATCTGAAACGCTGGCTTTGTGCATAGTAGAACACCCCTGTATACTCTCAGCTGACAGTGGCCCAGGATACCAGCTAATGAGGAAGAGGGTCAGCAAGTAGGACCCAATGTTTTGAACTGTCACCTTTTCCAAATTCTGTTCTCCAGTCTGAAACACTAACCACATGGCATTGCAAAGACAAATTTGGGAGAGTTCTTCCACAAAGTGAGACAGTTAATTGAAGCATGGCATGAAGCAACAAAACCTTTGCCACACATTATCTGTGAACTTTTTTCCCTAGTGTGTCTGCTTTTACATATAAACCATTTACAGCACATAGAGGGAACCCCCTTCAAGCTCTTTTTAGTCACAGCTGGTTGGAAAACAGAATGCAGCAGAAGAGAATGCATTCAGTGAGAGGGAAGCACAGAGAACCTAGCCTCAGAAAGGTAAATAGGCGCCCTGTGCATAGGTACATAAAGCAAAGGTGTCCGACAGGGAGAACCTGTGATGCAGGCTCTGACAAAATCATAGACACCAGGCAGATCTGCTAGGGGTGACACCCCACACATGGTGCTGCTGCATCTTTGCTTGGGGCACCGGAGCTCAGTTAAGAAAGTCTGCCCTCTTGACACAGATAAAGTCCTGACATAAAATAATGTTCAGCGTTATGGAAGATTTGCCCCTATATCAAAGTAAATTAAGCTGGACTCTCATTAAATGTAAGCTACTAACACTGGGGAACACCCAGTAGGCTGAATTATTACAAGCATCTTTGCAGTCTCATTTATATCATGCTCATTACCCTATAACAGTAGCTTGCTAGAGCTATGACAGTAGACACACTCAGGTTTTAACTCATTAACACTATATTCAGGAAAACATAACAGAAGCCTCTATAAACCCAAAATATTTCATATATCTAAAGGCATCTGGTCTCCTTTTAATTCTTTATTTGAATACAATACTACAAACAAGCACCAAACACTTGTAGAAATAATTTTACTTGCCTATTGAGGAGAAAGAAAACATATTTAGGCAGAAGTTCCTACAATCCTTTGATTTTTCCGTAAGAAGCTTTGCTGTTGAGAAAAACAGATGGCAACAGGTACGGAATAGATATACAAACTGTTTTCATAATATGCATTTGCCTCATTGCAAAAAGAAAAGAAAAAATCTTCCATTACCACACACCAGGAACTTTGCTTGAAATGATTTTCAATATTATTTGATGTAATGGAGCCTTCACTAGGAGCAGAGGGATTTTCAAGGCCTGGAAGAGGCATATTGATTTTTCCCAGTTCTGTGGGAAATTGACAGTTCATTCATAAGATCCTCTGTGTGTGCTGAAATACTTATTCTAAATGCTGTCCAGAGGAAAGCAACTGGAAAGTTAAAACATTAGCTGAAGAATCTGATGTGGAGACTGATGCATATTAAAATAAATAAATACTGCTACTGCCATTTGCCTCATTTATTTTATACAGCTAAAGGAGTAGGATCTGACTGGTTTTAGCATCTCTGCAAGTCAGGCCATCTGGAGGTTATAAGAGACCACACTGAGTCAGAGTTTGATACCAAATCAAGCACCCCTGACTGCAAGCCTCAGTATGTCAGTGACATTTTCAAATGCCAGTGTAAGGGGAAGGCTGGACTGCTCTAGAGCACTGTGCCTACAGTGACATCCACCCATATCAACCCTTATACCTGTACAAGGTCCCGCTGAAATCAGTGGAAGTCTACATCCACAGTGGTCTCCAAGAAAAGATATTTTTTGACAGAAGCAGCAGCACTATCAAAAAAACGGGATGTTTTCCAAACTCACACAATAGTACAATGGAAAAGAAACAAATTAGACTTCAAATCAGTAAAGAATAATCTATCTTTTCCTGGGTTTTGCACTGTAAAACTGTACCAGAATGCAATTCAGCACCTTGGTAAAAATGGATAAGTTTTTGTTTGTTTGTTTTAATTTTTTCTTTATTGCATTGCAACAATATTTCCCAATTTTTAATGGGGAAAAAAGATGGAAACTCATACAGGAGTACAAAGTCACTATGAAATGCTAGCTAATGAAAAAGTCAGGTATTTGGAAGAGTTAAAAAAATTACCATACTGGAAGGCACTTTAATGGTTAATGCTGACAGTGACTTCTGGGTCATGACTAACAGAGCTGGGTTACTTCATGAGCTGTTCAGCTCCTTGCTCCTGCCTACATCAATAAAACAATTACAGTCCTGTTGACAGCCTACTAGCCATGCATTTGAGAAACATGCTGTGTATTTTGGACAAAGCAAAGTATGAAGGCTGATTCTATCCTACAGCACTATAGTTTAAGACTGGACTTCCCTAACCAGCCGAATTAGGTCAGGAGATTTCTTTGGGTCAAAAATATTCTCTCTCGCCTCCAGTTTTAATTGGAAGCAAAACATTATAAACGCTTACAGCAAATCTTCACAGGTTACTGCCCTTGGTTAATGGACTATAAACTGTTTAAGTGCCTAGACTGAGCATTTAACAACACATCAACTTCTTGCTCCAAATTTATAACTTGTAGTAGCCCTGGTACCAAAACCAGTTTATAATGCATTTTCAACAAAAAGTCTATTTGTAGGAATGAGGGTCAAAAGAACAGGAAGTGTTGTTTCACTAAGTGTAAGCCCAAGTTTCTTATCCTCTACTAATCATTAACTATTGTGTCTTACAGAGTTTAAGGAATAAAGAATAAATTAAAGCTTGCTAAGAAGTACTTCAGGATTATTGTAATCTATGGAACTAGGTCTTAGAAAGTGTTCTTTAAGAACGGATTACATACATACTTTCAAACTCCTGTCCACTAGAGAGGACAGAGAACCTCCTTACACTTTTCATCTTTTCACTCCCCACACACAAAAAGAAAAAAAAAAAACAAAACAACAACAAAAAAAACACCCCAAACAAACTTCTCCGCCATGTTTTCCATTTGAAAATTACCCTACATCTACTGCACTACCAAATGACAACCCAGTAAACACGTTTTTGGGAAAAAAAAAAAAAATAGGGGGAAAAAAAAAAGTCTTTCTTCCGCAGCGTAGGCCATGCTTGCTTTTCCTGTGTGCCTATTATATCATACACTGTAGTTGAATATGTACATACATAATAAATACAGTGAAGAGTTTCTCATTAAAAGACTGTCTTACTGAATTAAGGTAACAGTCTACCTTCAAATTCAATGTTACAGATCATGGATCTGTTGCCTTTATTAAGAAAACATTATCAACATGCAACAAGGGGATGGGACTAGGACCAAAGACAAGTTGTTTCTGCACATACAAATATTGATAAAATGTTTCACTTGCAGAAGTATTCTGTTGGTCCTCCCTGTACTCTGGGTGCCATTCACATGCATCAGGTTTTCTCCAATTGGGACACTCCAGATTCAAAATTAACTCTTCATACTTTGAGACAGATGTGCCACCAGGTAAAACTGACTGTGACAATTCAATCAAGGTAAGAGACTGGTAAATATGTTTCCCAAATTCATCTTTAACACAGAAGAAAAGTATGTAAGCTGCATTTGATAGTTCCAATAATATTCACTTGAAGTATGCAGACATCAAACATGAGAAATCACGCAATTAATCACAATTAGATTTTTCTAGTTCTTGTGCCCTTATGTTTCTTAATTTTTTTATAAACGAGAAACATCAAACAGCTTAAAACAATAACATAATTACAAATACCTAGTTTCAGCAAAACAAAGACTTAGTAGAAAGAAAACAGCTTCATCCGTGTTCTTCATCTATTTCTTTTTGTATAACCAATGATACAGGCTGCCACAAAGTTACGAGGGCAAGGAAAATTTTTATTCCAAGAATGACCTCTACAAATCTGAAGTAAGTGCCCTGGAGTCAGCTAAATTACTGTATGTTTATATGCATTTAAAAGACTGGGGCTACATCTGCTGAAAGAGACACTGAGGAATTCAGGAATCCCAAGCTCACAACAATACATCTATTTCATCAATATGTACATCACTGCCTTTCACTGTTACAAAACAGTTGTGTATTTTCCCAAGACAAGCATTGTTCTGTTTCTGTCAAGATCACTTGCGAAATGCTCTCAAAGTTATCTGTGCTGTTAAGAAATTAAAACAAAAAACAAAAAATCATTTGATCATAATGGGGGGGGGAGAGCAAACAGAATGCTTCCACTTCCATTGCAAGGGCATCTTTCCAATGCAATTTTTTAAAGATCAAATGCTACAGAATGCATTTGAAAATTGCATGGAAAAAGCTTCAGATTGATTTTTTTTTTTTTTTTTAACCACTGTGGCAAGCGAACATTACATAACCAAAACCTCCTTTGTGGATGTCTGAAAACCAGCTGACATCAGAAAACGATCTTCTGGCCCTTTGAAAACCATTTATCAACAATGTACAAAATTTAATAAACAGTCTATTTGTTGTCCCTTAAAGGTCAGTGCACTTTTCCAACACTTTTTCCGTAACACACTTAAATAACGTTATTCAGTTTTCTTTCTGATATCTTCCTGTAATTCAGAGGACTATTTAGGCTCCCATATGGTTGCCATCAAAATCAGCAGATGCTGTGCAAATTAAAACACAAATTATGACTTGTAATATGCTGATGCATCATAATCACACCATATCTCACAACTTACAGTGAATTATCGGGTAATGCAAAGATTTCTGAGGGGTCAATGCTTTCTATACATCTGTCTGATTAGTCTAGGGCCAGTGTAATAAAGCATGGATTGAAATTCAGAGTTCAACAATAGTATATATCCACAGTTCCCATCAAGTGTAATAAAGCATAGAGAGCAATTTAAAATGGTTCTTGGAACTAAAAGTCATCTTAAAACTGTCTTGCAAAAGTAGAAGGTGAAAGAAGAGGAAATGGTTCTTGCCTTTTGGGAAGCAGGGTGGCCTACTTTTACTTGTTGCATTGTACCTTTGACATCATTCTACATGGAAGTCTAAGGGGAAGGGGAGGAGAAGCCATTTTTTGTTTGCTTTCTTTAACTACAGAACAATGTTTTCTGTTAGCTTATATTATGGCTGCAGCTCTCATCTAAATCAGATTACATTATGGTTTACCTAGACAAAGACATAAAGGCTCATTAAAAAAGCACTGTCTATTCCACCAGCCTAAAAAGGTAGCAAACAATGTGGTGTTTCCACAAGATAGTCGAGTTAAAGCACAGGTGTGCCCTAATGAACAACCAGCAGAAGAATGGCAGCTAAGCAATGGAAAGGGAAGCATAATATTGAGTTCTAATTTTTTATTTAGATGTATTCGTGCCTATTTGGTCTAATTTCCCAAAGCTTACTTTGGCGACTGCCAAACAAGCTTTCCTTTTCCATGAGACCATAGTAATCTCATAAAATAAGTTTTTCTAAACAAACACTTCCAGCATATTTACCAACTTTAATACTGAATTTCCAAAAACTTAAGCTTGCAAATATACCTAGAACATTGATTATGCATAGACTTAACAGATAATATTGTCTTCTACAAGAGTGTGAAACACATAGACAAGACCACATTACCTGGGGTGGGGCAAGACTAAGAGCTATCTCCTAAAGAGCATACTGTCACCTTTAGTTACAACTACATATACAGCATCAGAATGCAACTTTCCCATATTCATTATTCTAATAAATCAGTTAAGTTTTTTAAGGAAAGAAATAACAAACCAGCACAAAACCAAAAAAATTGACAAAAAGTTCTGATAATTTGTTTTGCCCATATTCTTTGGCATATAAAACATCTGATTTTTTGTAATATCTTCAGTTTAAGTAAGAAGTACAATCATTCCCCACATAATTTCAGCAGATCTGTAAGATTACTCTGTCCAAGGCACTGACAATTTTCTTGTCAAAACCATTACTCTTCCAACTCAGTTCTCTTTATTTTTAGTCCATTGTCTTACAATGCAGAATGGAGAATATTTTCCCATTTGTTTACATTAAATTTTGAAAAGGTTGTGTTAAAATCACTACATAATATTGCTCAGGCAGAAGTTTTAACAAAGGTGTTCTACATATCTCCATGTTCGCAAGATCCCTGGAGAGTGTCATGGGGTTAATACGATAACATCTTCATCATTTCAATCTATTTACAATGACTGCAGAAAGTGATAATCAAAAATAGCCACTAATGTAAACAGCCAAACAAACTTGCAATTTTCATTTACAGCTTTTCTAGCCCAGTTTCACGACAGACTATTGAAGGGTTTGCTATTAATTCAGTAAAAACAACATTAAAACATTCTACAAGAGTAACTGCCTATGTTTTCACTTCAAATGAGAGACATGTTAATAAATGCAGGCTTTCTCATAAAGAGATTACAATATTCTGAAGAAATGACTAAACTCTTACGAAGTACTTTGTCTCTGTGGATTTCAAGAAGTTTAGCCAAGGACACAAATGAGACCATTAGCATTTTGCAAAAGGGGAAATCTGTAAGCAAGGGCCACACATCAAGCAAATGGCAGAGTGGGCGATCCACTCAGGTCTTCAGATTAACATTCCAGCAGTATAAAGCCACATGGCCTAGTGAGATATCCTTTAACCCATTCAGTTACAACAGAGGAACATCTGCTGTCATGCAAAACTACGCTGCATCTGCCTCAACTACACAGGAATAAGAAAATGACTCACCACAAAATACCTAAAAGATACCGCTTCCCCACTTGCACCATCTGCACATTAACCTTCAGAGAATAAGATGAAGGAAATTACAGGGTATATAGCTTCTTATAGACTGACAGTGCCTGAAGAAGCAAGATAACACGTTTATGTAAATTTCACCACAATCTCCCTCTTTTAGTCCAAGGACACAGCACACAAGTATTCCTCACACTACTGTTCACTGCTAAAAAACATCTGTGTTCACAGCAACATATGCCCAAGAGAATCAAAATAAAAAAAACAGTTTCGTGAAAAGAAACATGGCAAACTCAACCACTAAAAACTGAGCGAATAGTACAATGAAAACAGCTACTATAGGGTGAGAATACTACAAAGCTTGCAACCACTCATCTCCACAGGTTGGTCTTCGGCCAAGTAAACACTCACATAAAACTGCAGTCAACTTCACTCTAGCAGCAGACTTTCTTGGTAAGGAAAGGTAGTTCACTATAAAAGTGTCATTAATCAAAACTCCCATTCTTCCAAAACATCCTCTTCAGGCATCTTTACTTTCCAGGAACACAGGAATACCTGCTAGCCATGTAACCACTCTCCTCTATTCTCATGAAGGTGATAATCACAAGCTTAGTATTGGTTAGAAGGTTTCTCTCCTCTATTCTTCCCCACCTTCATCCATAAAACTTCCAGGTGTTTTTTTCTCCCAATTCACCTTTCTAGTCCAAAGAAACCTCTATACCAGATATGTACTCAACTTGCCTTCAAAGCCCTTCAAAAACACATTCACCCTACCTGGTTTTGTGCATGTTTCTCATTGCTAAATGGAATATCTCATGAAAAGAGCAGGATTGTACATGTAAGAGCCTTCATCCAACGTTAACATTCTACATAGTGATAAAACCTCATCATTTATATATGTGTGAGTATGCTCACCCCCTCCCTCTGTGGTTACAAAATTTGGCATACACATCCAAAACCAGCTGCTTCTCTTTCAAACCCAACACATTGAGAAGATGCTAGAAATACTATTATACGCAGGTTACATTTCACTATACAGTTCTGCCTACTCTATAGCCAGCGCTAGCGTGGTGCAACAAGATACTGTGCAGTCAGGAGACCAGGCAGCACAGCCAGGAATCCCTGCAAATGCCCAACCAATCCTCCCATGGGCTTGCACTTTAGGGATGGGTGGGAATACTGTTTCCTCCCTTCTCCATCCTATTATTGCTCCTACTACTACATGGTAACAGCTAATCATAATAAACCCGCGCCGTACACAACCTCGTCATTGTGTAATCATTGCTTTGAACAGCACTGTTCAGAGAACTTGAGCTGTGATTCTTTTTTATTATTATTTTTATTTAACAGGGATATCAGCACGAACACATGCAGATCAATTCCTTCTTCAGGCCTGGGTGTCTAGCTGCTCCCTCCCCCACCACAAAGCAGACAGGGGGAAGAAAGGAGGGAGGAGGTAAAAAGGGAAAGGAAAAAAGAAAAAAAAAAATAAAGAGGGCAAGAAACCGTCTTCGCACCTACAACAAAAGCAATTAGGAGGGCCGGAAGGGACGAGGAAGAGGCAGCCTCCGAAGGTGCAGGAATGCAGCACGCCAACTTGCCCGGAGAAGGGCTACCCGGGGGGAAGGGCTACCCGGAGCCGGGCGGGGGGCAGCAGGCGGCTGCAAAGGGGGAAGAGGGGGGGACGACACACACTGAGACGGCCTCACCGCCCCGCGCCCCCCGTTCAAACCCCCAACCGCCGGCCTCGCGCCCAACTGTCACGCACGGCCTCGGGCTCCGCTTTCTCACGTCCCTCAGTTTTCATTTCTGGCCGTGCCCAGCCCGGGAGCGGCGGCGGCGGGGGAGGAGGAGGAGAAGGTGGCAGAGGAAGACACGAAGCGCCGTGCGATCGGCCCACTTACCCAGAAAATGACATTGAAGCCGAAGATGAAATATTTGATGCAACAACTGACTTCAGGCCCCTTGTAGTGCTTCCCGGACATCCTCTGCGCTCATGAAGACACTTTGCTTGCAGCCAGGGTGAGAACCAAATGNAAAAAAAAAAAAATAAAAGGAAGGGGGGACTGGGGGCGGCGCGGCGGGCAGGGCTCAGCGCCGGCTGCGCGCCGTGGGGAGATGCGGCAGGAGCGGCGCGGCGGCGGGTCGGCTCCCACTTGCCGGGCGCCGGGGATGGCCGGCGAGCAGCTCCCACCTCCTCCTCCTCCTCTTCTCCCGCATGGAGGAGGCCCCGGCTACTCGCAGCGGGAGGCGGGGAAAAAGAAGGAGAGGGTCGGCCGCCGGGGAAGAAGCCGCCGGAGGTGCCCGGGCAGAGGCGCGGGGCTGGCCGCCGCCACAGCCCGGCGCGGCGCTGCCCTGCCGGAGCCGCCAGCCGGCCCCAACCCTCTCGCCCAACGCTCCGCTCTCTCCCCCCTCCTCCACCCCCACAACGGCAACGGCCGCCGCGCTCGCCCCGCCCCGTGGGAGGGGGCGGGGAAAGGCGCGCCACTGGTCGCCCTGGAGGGGTGATTGGCGTCGCGCCCCGCCAATCCGACTGCGCAGCCGCCGGTCCGGGGCTCCCCTGGGGGCGGGGCGGGGGCGGCTCTGCGGCGCCGACCCAGCGGCGGGGTGCGCTGCCCGGCGCGGGGGGGGTGGCGGGGTGGCCCCACTGGAGGGGCTGATGGCCGCAGGGCTGTGCCTGCCGGCCTTTGTCTGCGGCGGAGAGGGCGGGGGGTGTCCGGGCGGTGGCTGCTGCTGCCGCCGCCTGAGTTACGTAAGGGGGCCGGCGGGCCTCAGGGTGGCCGTTGGGGCGGCCGTTGCGGGCAGCCCCGGCGGGGTGGGTGTGAGGGGCCGCGGCTGTCAGCGCTAAGGTGAGGGCAGGTCGTTTTGCATTAGGTGCCCGTGAGGCCGTAAGGGTACGCGGCGAGTCCGCCTCCTCCTTAACGGGTTTGTAAGTCAGAGTCGAGGTTTCTTCCATTCTTTCTTCCCGCGACGCCTCCCTCAGCCGAGTCGCCGGCGGGCTGCCCCAGCCCGTGGCCTTGCACAAAGCGCAGAGGTGCCAAGCCGGGGGGCGGCCCCCTTCCCTCCAACAGCCGGGGATGACACAGGCCGGCCGCTGCCGAGGCAGCGAGGAATAACACGGCCTGGCTGATGCGAGGACTGCGCTCCGTAGTATGCGCGGGGAGAAAAGCCAGGAGGGCAGAACGGTTGTACGTTGGCTGCGGTAATGAGAAGGAGCAAGACCATAATTGTACTGTGGAGGTTATTCAGAATGGGCGCCTTCAGATCACCTCCCACGGGAACTCGTGTGCACTACACGCACAGGAGCCTGTGAAGAGCTATTTTACAATGTCTTCTGGGGTTTATATTTTAACATACTCTGAGTTTATGTTGAACCTGCCAACTTTAAAGTTACGTGGCTTAGTTGTATTCATACACTGTTTGGGATTCAGAGTCCACATGGTCTGGCATGAACAGCATAATTAATAGCATTTCTTTGCTGAAGAATATAATCATTTCAATGTTGCGAGTCTTCAGAGTTTCCTGGTCCAGCTATAAGTGCAATACTTTTAATTCAAAACATGGAAGACTTCTTTGTAATAAATTACATTTCCCATCTCTATAAGGTTGCAAGGTAACACATTTTGAAAGTATGATATTGTTAGAACTACAAAAGTTAGTCTTTGGTTTAAGATCACTTCATGTCAGTTATGGGGCCTTGGTCATGTGTCTTTTTTGAGAGAAGGGAAATATTTGTCTGTCAGGTCTGGTAGATGTTTAGAAGAAAAAGCATCTGCTGAAGTGGATCCATGAAAATAAGCAATGATATTGGTAAATGAGAAATTAATACAATATGTCTATACAATTTAACTATGACTGTATAGGTCACCACATGAACATTAGCCCTGTTTCTATTGTTAAGAGTATTGTTAACACTGTGTCTTTGCAAGACCGTCCATGGGAAGAGGGTAGAAAATGGTGAATAATTAGTAATGCATAGGTTCTGTACCAATGAGTAAAAGCGTATCACCTCTTTCAGTAGGGTATGCTAATAATGTGTTATATTAAGGTGCCTTTTTTACAAGTGGCTTCAAATATTGGTGACAACCTGTACAAACATTTATAATATTACTCTCATAACACCCTACTAACACCACGTGTTGGCACCCTTTAGCATTTTAATGCTGCATAGGCAACAAGAAAATATCGCAGAGTAATATTTATTATGATAAATTCAGTAACAATCTCAGATGGTTTACCTGTTAATCCATTCATTCCCAATCAACAACTTAAAAAGAAATGCAACCTACATCAATTATAGCATCATATTACATGACTTCACTTGCTTTCTCAATCGAGAACACTATTATCATTGCAAAGTGTCATTTTAAAGTCAAAGGCATTTCACGTTGTCCCATCATCTGATCAGCTTAAGGAGAACTTAGGACATCTGGTGTTAATGGTTAGACTGCTCACCTGAAGAGGGTATTGAACACAGAGCTCTGCTCTTTTTAATTCACTTTGTGTGTACGGTTCCTGTGCAGCCTCAGAAATGAGCAACCAGACAGCAAAGGCAGCAGAACAGCTTTGATGTAGGTAATTGATCTTTCAGAATGCCAGCTGGAACAGAGTCCTCTGCACCTGCAGCAGCCTCTCTGGTTTACAAACACATTTTGTCTCCTGTCCTAAACAAACAGGGATAAAAAAAAACCCATCCCTTGGCTTTGTGCCATCTCTTGTGGATCGCTTCTTACATGCTTTGTCCACCTAGGTCTGGAAGCTGAGTAAGACGACTGTGACAGCACTTTAAATTCACTGTGTGATGTTTTGGCACAAAAGCCTGAGGCAATACTAAGCAGGAGTAATATTACCTTTCCTTGCAGTATGGCAAGACAGTTATTCAAATTCTGTTAGTTTATAATTCATCTGACTAGTCACAGGAGTACTAATGGACAGTATTTCAATGACAAAGCAATGTTTCTAGTAGCACAGTGCTTTGTAACACTAGGCAATGCTTTGATTTACTACTGACATCCGAGAAAAAGTCCCATCTGAGTGATTAAATCTACCTCCTATCTCTAAGATGTAGATATCAATGGACTACTTCTGACCAAAGACTGGCCAAGTCTAATGCTAGTAAGTGCAGGAAGTTTGAGAAGTTCCTTTCTTAAAAGGGGTATAGTTGCAGACTCTGAAATTCTTATTCCCCACCAAGTCAAGAGCTCTTATCCCAATTCCTCAATTCAATCATTTCTTAGATCCGCCACCTGTCTTTGTGTCAGCTCCTGTTTTTTGATCTATGAATTCTTTGACACTTTCCAGGGAAAAAGAAATGCAAGTCTGAGTGACTCGAGATGAGAAATGGCTAAGCAGCACATTGAAGACTGTAGTTCCATGAGTTATCACATTGCTAATCTCACCACGTGCCACATTTAGTGAGATAAAGAGTTGTGGTCTAAGAAAAGTTCAATGTCTATGTCCATAAGTCTAGTTATTTCCTAGATGCTTCATTTTAGTTGAAATTCTTAGCATAGCAATATTTTTCCACTGGGAAGCCATAGAGCTTTCTGACGTACAAGATTTATAGAGTTAGAGGTATTATCTACCTCAGAATATTTTTCAGTCTAAATGTCATGCTAGCTTGTAATGCCATTTGTGTTCATTTGATAGTTTTGCAACCATGAAAACACTTTGTTTTCTGCTTATTAAATGAGTGACCACTGATGAGGGGGTGTTTTTTAGGTGTAAAAGGAGTTCTGAGAGAAGAATTTCGTAGTACCAGGCTCAAGTGGTGATACAGGTGGTATTGGCCTTGATGGAATTACATGCCATGTCCTAGCTGTGAACATGACTTCAGCTTCCATCTGTGCCTGGCAAGATCATGGAGCAGATCCTCCTGGAAACTCTGCTGAGGCACACAGAAATCAAAGAGGTGATTGGTGACAGCCAGCATGGCTTCACCAAGGGCAGATCATGCCTGACTAATTTGGTGGCCTTCTACGAAGGGGTCACAACGGCGGTGGACAAAGGAAGATCGACTGATGTCATCTACTTGGACTTGTGCAAGGCATTTGA
>VUYV01000447.1:387398-497450 GCA_008711295.1 Anarhynchus alexandrinus
TTCCCACAAGACTAACACAAATCTTTTCAATCAATTCACAAGTGCAAGTACTGACTAATTACTGTTATGGCTACCACTGGTTAGTGGCTATCTGGTGAGGATTGAGCTGCTTTTTCAGTATGAAATTTAGCTCTCAATCGTGTGTAATAATATCCTCTTGGAGGACCAACACAACATAATTATAATCTGATAACAACATTGTTGTTAGGATGATTCACAAAGCATTAAGCATGTCTATACATCTACAGAGTTAGGGGCCAGAATCTGAAGCTAAGGCATACCAAATAATAACAGATAACCAATTGCATTATGTCTGATTTTACTTTCTCAAGAGAATGTGTATCTGTGCCTTAATTTTCTTTCTCCAAATGCTGTACTTTTGGTGTAAGGATCCATTTTTTCATGTGTTCTTAAAGTAAGAGTAACTATATAAAGAAACTGCAAGTTGTATTCACTCCAGTTCCCACCAGCATTTGGCAAGTTTTGGAACAAAGATGAGAGCTACTAACCAGGATGCAAATTACTTAAGAGAACTACCAAGTATCAGAAATAATGGTCACAAAGTCTACTCAGCCAAGCTCTACTGCTTGCAGTCTGCAAGCTGGTTTGTTCAAGATTAGCCCAGACAAGTCTTGCGGCAGTCTAAGCAGATAGACGTGAAGACGCAGCCTCAGAAGTCCCTTTGGAGCAAACATATGTAAAATGAGATATGCAGACCGTTAGTGCCAGAAATGCTGCTTTGAAACCGTGGGGAAGAATAATGCACCCTGTTCTTTCTTTCCTGTGAGAGAAGGAAGAGTATTTTTTATGCCAGGCACCTCGAGCCAGGAGCTGCTACCTCTGCTGCTTGAGAGAGGAAGGGGTGGGAGTGGTGGCACGCTTCCTCCCTCACGCTGTGCGGTCAGAGGCAAGGGAGCAGCCGGGGCTGCAGCTGCACCATGGGGCTGCTTGGGGCAAACATTCAGAAACGCAGCTCTGTTTCTGTAGTGCAGTGCCTCAGCAAGCCCCTGCTCTGGAGATTTTTGGAGAGCTCTTTCTTATTAATTCCCCTGACAGGTCTGTACAACACTGACACAGGAATAGTATGATGGACCTGGTCCATAGCTCACTGTCACACAGTGACTGCAGGTGTGGTTCCAAACGCTCTCACATCCAAACCAGCTCCAAAGTACAATAACTATAAGGCACTTCTTACCACCATTTTATACACAGGACAGTGACGGGGCTTAATTAGATAAAACATATGCATTATTCTACAGAAGAGACACAGATTTGCAGGCCTGAATTAGGGGCCTTCTGCTACAATCAGAATATGGGCAGGTGCCTCCCCTTTCATTACTGGTGCTACAGGACCATGGAAGTCAGTATGGATATAAACTCAGACTCCAGCATATACCAAATCTGTCCTTCTAACTTGTATTGTTAAAGGCACTGGACAACCTCTGCAAATTTGGAAACTGTTCCCTTTCCAAACACAGACTATTGCTTGCATATACCTGAAGGTTCTGGTGTAATTCTTGTCCAAAAGGGCAACCGACATTTATCCTATGATGGAGCACCATATGATTTTCATAAGTTAGGGTCCATTAGGTTTTTCAAGGCCCTCTGAGTTACTCTCAGCCATTCTTCATCAAATAACACAGGACACCCTCACTTCACAGCTCAGAGGTTTAACATATGGTGTTTACTCTGTAATAGCACTCAGGAGAGTGAGGATTTCCTCTGAGTGTGTTTTTAATGGTGATAAGATTTTCTGCAAATCCACCATTTTAAGTAATCTTTGAGTATGTTTCCCTTCAAGGGTTTCCTTTACTCAACCCTAAGCCACCTGACCTTCCCCCATCCCTGGTCCTGTGCAGATTTTTGTTTTTCCTGGGAGCCTGGATCAGAGTTATCCACATGAACAATCCCTCAGGAATCAGTCTGGCATCTCTTTCTGGGCAGATCTGTAAACCTCTCAGAAGGTCAGGGAGTGGAAGCAGGAGGTAGGATGAGAGCGCACAAGACTACAAATCTGGTTGTTGTAGGCTTTAAATGCAAGTTGCAGTCAGAGTGGTGGGAGGGGAGGCTAGCAGACTAATTAATCTCAGAGCCCAGCTTTTAGCAAAGCTTTCAGCCATGGACTGGCCGAGAGTTGAGCTAAAAGGTGTTGGAGTAGATGTTTGGTCAGCCCGGTCAAGAGTTCAGCCCCCAGACCTCTCTGCAGGCAGGGCCTTAAACCATGTTGCTAACAACGGAGTGGGAAAAGCTGGCTGTGCAACAAGCTCTCATTTTAAATCTAAGCAACGCTTTTCCCATTTTTTTTTTTATTCAAATGGCTGTATGCATGCTGTGATCTGAAGGGACTCTGTCATTGCCTTCACAGCAGAGAGCTGATCCAAAAACCTGCTGGGGAGAGTGACAAGGTCCTCAAGGGAGTTAGCACCAGCTGGAGGAGGCCCCAGATCTGTAGTGCAGTCCGGCTGCAGGGAGCCACCTCCTAACCTCTGGCAGGAACATGCTTGCTTATCTGAGCTATGGCAATAGCAGTGGCAAAAAGGGCTGCCATCTTTGCTGTGACATCGGTGACTCCTGTCTGTCAGACTACATGACAAAGCGTATTCCAGGGCATCTAACCATTTATTAGGACTGTGCAAGAGTTCTGCAAGTGAGCGGATAATCCCAAAGGAAGGTGGTTGATACGTTTCATTTGATTTCCTCACAATTTTGTGTCCGGTTCTTCATACGCATCTTCTCTATTCACATCTGACAACAGTTACCACATAGCAGGATCGAAGATACCAGAGTTTCCTTTACCTTTGGTACTGACCCTTTTGATTTCTCAGATGTTACGCAAAGACAGCTGCCACAGCAAATATAGCACTTTTAATAGCACCAGTGAACAGGTATTTTACAGCAATATTCTTATAGTATATATCAGTGGACCTGCTTAGGAACAAGGTAAATAAAAAATATTTTTTAAATATTCCCCAAAGGCATAAAATAGCAGTACTAGAGTCATCTCAAAACCATACTGTGTTGTTAGGGCTTTTTACTTCCCATAGCATCACAGGAAGAATACACGATGCCTGTAGTAATGCTGTATCTTTGGCAGATAGTCCTCTATGCTCAGCGATAGCATGACATTTGTGATAGGATCAAGTAGCAGAAGATAAGACTCAAGCTGGCCACATGTTTCCTCTACTTACTTGGGAACTTCAGTATTTTGAAGAGTTCAAAGAGCAAGTAAACTGGGTCCAGACTTTGTTTCTGGACTATTGCCAAGTGCAATGTTACACTTCATGAATAACCTGGACTTATTACCCTTCAGGCACCTTTAAAATGAAGGCACTTCAGAAAAATATACAATTTACTTGTTTGCAAGTCCGGTAAGTGGAAGTTTCCAAGCCTTTTTTACTCTCTCCTGTTATATTAACAAAACCAGAAACCTTCCTGCAGATGAGAATATTCTTGTTGGGTTGAACAATTACTTTTCAAGTCTGTTTTTTTCAGAGGCTTGTCATTTGCTGTATGCTTCACTACCTATGTTTCTCTGTGAGTTTGGATGGGTGGAGTTCATTTTAATTTCCTGCTCTTCTTCTACCGCACTAATTATACCATGAGCTTTTTTGCTGTCATAGTGCTTTAAGAAAATTGAACTGACTGATACATACCTGAGACAATATTTGGAAAAGAAAAGAAATTCCCACCCCAGACCTATTTCCAGATTCATCTCCATCTTACCATTTCATGTACCACCATCTTCAGGCTCTCACAAAGCTGATAAAGTGCCAGAGATTTCCAGGTTTGATATTTTAGATTATACTACCTTGGAGGCAGGGACCATGTCTCCTCTTTATTCCTGCAAGTGGTAAGCACAAAATGCTACTGTTGCGATAGCAAAACCAACTAAAGTAATTTTAATTTAAAAACCTACCTCTCTGTTGTTTTGAATTCAAGGATACAAGTATATCTATAAACACACAATGTAGACCCAGTAAATACAAATAATGGACCTGAAAATGTGAAGAAGAGATATGGGGGAAAAAAAACAGTGATATCTTCAAGAAACAGATGCCTGCTTTGTCTATTCCTCTTGTCTTCTTTCAGGCAGGAGAACATCTGCCTTTTGAAGTAGGCCTCCTTGCTCTGTATAATTTATCAGTCTGCAGTCATCAGGAAAGTTGACGTTTTTCACCCAGAAGTATTAATCTCTTTGAAGAGACTGACCATGAGCAAAATAATTTTTCTTTGGACACGGAAAGCTAATTTTGCTCAGGATAGACATTTCTGCCCCAAATCACAGTGACATAAATGTCAGTTTCTAAAAGTTTTACAAATTTTACGTCACCAAATTCATCAGACCAAAATATGTGGCTGCTATATCATAACTTCTCAGGACTTTATTATGCTATATTCCAGCCCGAGCGATGAACTGTTAAAAGTATGACACTTCTGCATACACCTACGAAATAAAAGTCTCAATGAAAGTTGTATTACACATGCAATGGAATGGAAAAAAGAACAGGAGTAGACAGCTTTTTCTTGTTGTCTTGCAAAACATCTATCATTTTATCAGATACTAGCACTGTTCTTTCAGTATCGTTGAAAAGTTTGAGCTATTCATCATAAAGGTGAATTTGCTAAAAGCATCAGCTCTTTAAAAGTGTTAAGCTATAAAAGGGTGGGCAGAGATCTTACAACGAGTCCATTGTTCTGCTCTAGGCACTGTCACTCTGAGCTGGTAACAAAACCGGACAAAGAGGAGGTCCAGCCATCTAGTGGTAAATTACGCTGCTGTGCAGCTTGCTGAAGTCTGCCTTCCATGGGGATGCCCACAGGGCCTCCATGTACTCCATAGAAGGAGAAAGGGACATTTCACCTAACTCTTCCCAAATTTTGATAAGTGCAGGACTCGGCAGCAGTGAGACATCTAGGGAGCAAACGAAAGTGCATAAGACCCTGCAACCAAACCGGGAGAAATGTTGGCAGAAGTAACCATATGAAACACAAGGTCAGCTTTTGCTAGGTTGACAAGGCAGAGCCGGGGTCAATGTTCTACACTACAGAAGTACACCTGTATACAGTTGCCTGCTTACAGTGCTTATTCTGACAGTCTTTTTTTTTTTTTTTCAGAATATATCTGTGTCCTTGCCACCCTGCCTGCACCTATACAGCAGTTTTCAGGGACAATTTTGGGCAGTTTTCCACAGTTCCATAGCAGAGAACAGCATGTCCAGAGGATACGCACAACAGAATGGCGCAATACACTCAGGTCCGATTTCACACAAGGAAATGAGAGGTGTAAGCCAAATTGTCAGAACAGAAACAAGAATGATGCAATCAAACAGCTACACAAAGAAAGCCATATGCTTAGTCCAAGCTCAGATAAAACACTTACCTACCACATTTATTGAGAGTGAACTGTTTTATATTTTCTATGTGGTTACAGACTAATAGAAAAAGCTTAATCTTGGCAAGGCCTGAAGAGACATCAAAATAGTAAACCATGAAATACTTCAAGGAAAGAATAAAAAATTAGAATGTATATGCCTGAATACCTCTTGGTATTCAGCCTGATATGCCAGGGCTCCCATTCCAAAAGTGATCTCAGTGCTTAGAAGCCCACGTCTCCTTGAAAGCAGTCAAATGCAAGTCCTGTGGGGCCTGGTATGCAACTTGCTTAGGCACAGAGAAAAAGTATCCAGTGGGATAGCCTAAACAGTCTGGACATTAAATGACCATTAGTTTCAATGTGAATTGAACCTCAGAAAAACATAAAGCAAATTATCTGTTTACCCAACTATAAATGTTAGTCCTTTACTTAGAGCAACTAGGATGAAACATACTGCCTCCTCTTTAACATAGTGACAAGCAATTGATTTCCATCTATGTTTGTTAACCTATGGAGTAACAGCATCATATTAAATTCCCTATTGCTACATTTTACTCCAAGCTATTTTGACTGCTACTGAACTATTTTGAAATATCAAATTTTGTTCAAAGCACATCCCATTCTTGGCTTACGCACACATGAAACTGCAGTGCAGGTTGTACTCAGCTACAAAACACTGGCCAAAGTACAGTCATGTTTATACCAGGCATAGCCAGGTAAATATGAAATAATTCTGCAAACTCCAAATAGTTACTTTGTGCTGTAAGTGAGAATTTTTGTAATTGAAAACAAAGTTTCATTCCAAGTAGTTACTGCAGCATGAACTGATTTTAGCAGACATTTGTTCTTTATCAGAAAACACAGGAGGGAGTACAGAGGATAATGCTTCCCTTGAGGCAGGGGATATCCGAAGTCAGCTCAGTCAGTGTTACTTGCTGACAGCCACTAGCATAGAAAAGAAATACAGCTGTTTCCTACTAGAGTAATATCAGCTACTATATCTCAAACTCTCACTTCTATTTGCGTAATGTTTCTATTACCTGTGGTGGATAGCTAGAAAAGCAGGGGGGATACATCTGGTTGCTCCTTTGAAGTGGTATTGGCCATTGATTCTCCTACCAAAAACTGGAAAGTTGATAGGGATACAAATTCATCATTAATATTTTGTCAGAGTTCTGTTCTAAGGAGTGGTGTGCCGTGGAGAGGTTGAATCTCCCAATGAGCAATTATGCTCATATTTCATCTGGTCTTTACCAAACATGCTGTCTCACCTGGCTAACAGGAGAAATTAACTGCCCAGTGCCTGCAACGTTATGCTTCCCGGTGGGACAGCTGCCTCATGCCATCTGGCTCTGCCCCTCTCATTTCACTGATGGATCACACCTGATATTTGTGTTGAATCCTACACAACAGCACTTCCAGAGCTGTCTGAAACCACAGACCTCAGAAGGAAAATGAGCAGAAAAGCCATGCTTTTTACTTCCCTGTTTTACCCACTGGGAAGTTGAAGCAATGGGTAGGCTTTAATGGACTTTCTTACAACATCTCAGTAAATCAGTGGTCAGGTTTCCTGCCTGTTCCTGTACTCAGTAAGAGGCTAGGGCAGAATGTTAGACATGAGCATCCTGCTTCAAAATCTCTCAGTCTGCTTTCCCTTTTTTCCAGGTGAACAGGGCCTCAACTTTGGGATAAACTAGTATCCAAATCTGCATTCCTCTGCCATACGTTTTGGATATTCATTGAAACAGGGTTATTTTTTAAAGACTTGAAACTGGAATTTAAAAGCTGCTGACTTAAGAAAAAGGAGCCAGGAAGGAGTGCAACAGAGAAGGGATCAATGTTCTCGGGCAGAAAACATGGAAACAGCACCTCCTTCAATTTGTGAATCACCCACTGGGGTCAGGGTGGGGGGGTCTGGCAGTGAGTACAAATGTACACAATCCTGCAGCCATTTGGGGCTGTCTGCACTCAGAGCACCACTGCTCTCTTACTTTCTACTACTCTGCAGGTTGCCTGCTGCGCTCTGCAAACACACTCCTCTCCTGTGGTTATTTTTGAAACAGCTCCTTAAAACAGATGTCCTCATATGTGTCTCTTCCCTGCTCCATAAATAACAGTTTGCCTCATGCTCCTGCCATTCTTTTGAACTAAATTAAAAAAAAAAAAAAAAGAAGGGGGAAAGAAGAGTATCCCTTCCCACTGGTACTTCTGTCATAGCTTTCATGGCACAGTCGCTCTGGGGCACGTGTTGCCTTTGTGCCCTTCTTAGGGTGAGCTACAAGGTCTTTTTCTTTCTGGCCTTCTTCCTTGCCCTTCCCAGGATTCTTCTCTCTTTGGTCCCTTTCCAACTGTCTCCAACTTCTCCTCCGACTTCTGGAAGAACTGCAAACACCACAAGTCTTATAGAAACTACCTCTTGAGTAATGCTACCAAGGAAGGATCCACATATACCAGTTACAATTTGTCCTCTTTGCATAGTCTTCCTGCAGCTAGCAGTACCATTGCTTGCCACCCAGGCATGCCTGTTTTGGGCAACCCAGACTCTTCCCTTGGAAGGAATCGTTCTTCTTAAACCCTTTGTCCTTCACTTCTCTTGGCGATACTAACATCAGTATATTCCTAAAGAAATTAATTAAATGTGCTAGCTAGTGAATGGGCTAGCTTGAGATGTAAGGATCCTGATGTGTTCCTGTGAACCTGATAGAACCAAACCAGTAACATCAACAAGAACCAACTGATCACATCACTGGAAAGAGCTGAACCAAACTACCATGCTCCCCTTTTGGTCTTTCTTCAGAAACCAAATCTTGCACATCATTGCCAGCTCTCAGAGGATCTGCTCTGCTCTCCCACAAAGCAGCAAGCCCCAACTTGGACTTCTGGCTTCCAAAGAAACACAGAGAGCAGCCTTAGCTCCAGGATTATGTCACTTTTAAACATTTATTTTTAGGTGTTGAATCTAGGGGAATCAGCCAAGCAATCAGCCTGTCCATTCCAACGATTAAAGTATGTGCAAAGTCGTAGAAAACCATATGAAGCAAAATATCCTTTATAGAATATTTGGCCTAAATGTCATTATCTGGTATCTTTTATGCTTACAGGGCCTGTTTCTGCTAGCCTTGCTCACAGAGTAGCCAGCAAGTATCCCCACAGGTTTAAAGAGAACTGATCAATAATATACTTTTCATGAGTGGAGGAAGCAAGCACAAACCAGCGGAGGCAAAGGCAGAGGAATTACATAGGCCTACGAACTTTAAGCCCACACATGAAATCCCAGCTGAAAGCAGATCAATAGGAGTTTTGCGATTTTGGCTGGGGGTGGAGACGTTTTACCACACAGCTTATTGGGCATCATTCCCACCAAAGTACAAAACCAATCTGCAGAGCCAAGGGCTTAGAAAAAGAGAATAATATTCCTCTCTGCAGCCAAAACCCTATGTACAATCACCAATTACACCACTGGAAGCTAAAACAAGAAAGGATGGCCTATACAATGCAACATCTCTGAGACAATCCTGGTGGTGTAATACCATTTCTGAATGGCTGTTGTAAGCGCTGTTGTTGACAAGGCATCTGGAATGCCAAACAAGTTTTCAACAATTGCTAGTGCCACTCAGTTATATCTGCCTCTTTCTGGGTGACTGAAAAATTAGGTACTCCTCTTCTCTGCCCGATGTCCCCGAGAGCAAGGTCCTACAGTCTTGGTCATCTGTAGAAGCTTTGTTACTGGTGGCACAGGGATTATAAACAGACCATAATGTAGGGACAGGGTTTAAATTGGACTCATAAGGTTAGGAAATTATTTTTCTGTTTGTATCTTTTTTTACAATTTTGTTTCTTTCTCTTAACAGCTGTGCTCCCCCTAATGCTAGAAAAGGGAAATTGCCTCCTACTATTCAGTGCTGTCTTAAAAAGGAGATTCAGAGATGCTTCACACACAGACAGGCCTTCCTATGGAGGTTTTTAGACTTACGTTTCATCTCCCAGCATGTCCTGGCCAACACAAGAAACTGAGAATGTGAGCATTGCCCGCTAGGCACAGCTTTGTGTTATGCTGTAAACTATTACACAGTTGCTGTTTTAACATGGAAAATGGATCTCAGTTGTGATTTCAGGAAGCGGTCACTGGCCCAACTGCTCAATAGTGGGAAAGGGAAAACTTTAGCTGATGCTCTGCCAAAAAAAACCAAAAAAACAAACCAAACCCAAAAAACCCCACCAAAACCACAAGTCACAGAAAAAAAAGAACCAAATCCAAACCCAGTGTGACATAAGCCTGGAGATACACACTAAAGATACAATATAGGGTTCCAGATAGCACAATGTTAAAAAACACTCCTACCCCACACCCAAACACAAAACCAAAATAAAACAATTTAATTAGAGGAGACAAAGTAAGACCAAACATCCTCAGCCCTACAGAGCAGCTGTGTTGGGGCACACACAGGCTTCAGCCTCCTTCTGCTGGCACGCGGAGCCCATGGGCAGTGATAGGAACATGGTTACACAGAGCTAAAAGGAAATGCTGACAAAAGGTCAGGTCATGTAACAAGAACACGTTTGCTCTTCGTGGGCTTGCAGGGTAAGGGTGAGCTCATAGTGCAAGCCTTCAGAAGGACTGAGAAACATTCAGTCTAGCTGTGGTACAGCATCCTCTGTCAGAAACATTGAAGCTCTTAGCACTTTAGCGGAGGAGCAAAGGAAATGAAGGCAGCGAAAGCCTCTCGGTGTCCTTACCCACTGCAATGGGCAGGAGCTTAAAATCCCTAACATACCTGTTTCAACTACAACTCAAAATAAATAGCTCACTGTCAGCCCAGTATAGGAGAGGCGAGAAGAGCACCAACAGGACATTCTCTTTAAGGGAATAGGGTGAGGACAGTAGCCCAGGGCACCTGCTGTTGCTGGCCCTCCACCAACTCTAAGGACATGCTTTCCCATACCCATCAGGATGACACCTCACCCTCCCACCACAGCCCAGACTTCACCTCTCCCGTACAGCCATCCTGGCAGCTAAGAGACTAGGCCAGTAAAACTTATCCAGGGTGGACGTGACACCGTGCCTCTGGCAATGGAAAGACCTTGCTACAGGTCATTTATCTCTTCACCCTGCCACAAAAGCCTGAGCCGCTGCCTCCAGACACCTTCTGACCCCTACTGCCACCAGCTGAGCAAAAAAACAACAGTGCTGTTTTAGTTAATTTTAAACCAGTGAAAGCTGATTATTGCTTAGCAAGTCTAATCCATGCCTGCTCTCTAAATACAAAGGGAAAAGTATGTATGTTTTCCTTTATAGAGCAAAGAAGAGTAGACTAGGACAAGAATCTCTTTAGGAATTCTTAATCAGAGGACTTGATTAGAGCTGTCCAGTTTGATCCTTTTTCTTGGAAACTACCATTACAGCCAGGAGTTGAAATTCTGCTGCCCTAAAGCTCTCAGCACAGCATGGTCAGCTGTGTGCTATCAACACTCCCATCCTGCAGGTTTGTACACACATTGAAAAAGAAGTATTCCTGCAAGTCAAAAGCAGTAAGTTTCAAAAGCAGCAGCAGCCAAGAAAAAATCCTGGAAATTTAGGTGCCCACAACAGCTGGAACAAAGGTTTAGCAATACATGCCACGCTGACTGCATCAAACCATGGGCAACAGATGTACTTTGACACCAAATCCTCTTTCTTCACATTTAGATGTATTAACTGTTTGAGTAAGGGCTTCCTCCCACATACCTGTTTTCTGTCTCCTGTAATGCATGGCATTCTGCCACCCAGAGAGCAAAATACATTCACCACCTTCTTCAGGTCACAGAACAATTCCAGCCGTGCTTGAAGTTAAGCAGTCTCCCAGCTGTCACCCCTTGAGTCTCACATCAGTTGAAGCTGATTTAAAGGCAGCAGACTGATTCATGTCAAGAAAAACTGATCCATTCCTCCCACAAAAATTACACAGGGAAAGGCAAGGGCAGGCAAGAACAGTCCACAGATCTTCTAAAAGAATTTGGAATGAGTGTAACTGTACAGAGATAAAAGCAATGCAAGGATGCTACTAGGTTTTCCATATCCCCTGGAAACAGGGGAAGGTAGCAGCTTCATCTGCAACCTATCTTGGCCCTCTGGCAATAGAGCCAGAGAGAAAAGAGCAATACCTGCACTCTGATTCCCCTTCTCTCTTTCTGCAGATGGCAAATACTCAAATTTTCAGGCTGCTTTTATGCCTTCCCATGTTTCTTCGCAGCAAATATTTGCAGGACACACAGTGCTTCTCTGTTTGACCTGTTTCTTCCTTAGACCCAGATCCTCCCTTCAGCCTCATCTACTTTGTGGTCTTTGCTTTTCAATTTGCATGGTTTGCTGGGAGGATGAAGGTGTTGCTTTCCTTACCTCCCTGCAATGGTGAAACCTGACAGGCTTAACCTAAAGCCATAGCTTCTCTCTTGATGTCATTGTAATGAGAAAACAGATCTCTGCTCTTCTTCTCAGGGCTTTCATTATAGATGCATACCAGATAAACTTGGCCCACCTGTACATGGTTGAATGACAGTCTTAAAATACTTGAGTCCCTTCAAGTTTGATCTAAGTTTGATAGCATGAGTACTAGCAAAATGGCACCAGCATGACCTCATAGGTCTATATAATCTCTAAATGGAAAAGCTTATATTAATCCTGCAAGGCTTAAAATGAGTTTCTGAAACAGATTGCACACAGCTAATGGAACCAGCAGCTCCATGGATCCAGCTGCACTCAGTCCTGATGCCTCGTACTGGGGATGGACACATTTTCTAGTACAGGCAAGATCTATATGAGTAACCCTGTGATAAGAAACACCCAGACTGGTCTGGAAGGAGCTTGGTATTGTTTATTTTGTTGCAGAGCCATGGAGAGTTTCTTGCAGGCTTGCAAACTAAAGCAGTGATTCTGATGACAATGAAATAATGAGCATCTGGGTCTTGATGACATTCAGTGACAGTAAAAAACTGCAGATGGGTGCCATCATCAGTAACAAGATGCTATAAATGTTCGTAAGTTTGTAAGTGCTTTTCTTTAAGGGTAGTCATATGCCAGAACAGTCCTAGTCTGCCACTGAGAGACTTGCTCCCCTACAGACATGAACATCTTCTAATCGTCTTCAGTGCAGTTGCTTTATCTTTATCTGAAGGGCCCACAAAGTTGTTTGCAGAGCAGCAGGCTGGTCGGGTTATCTGGCAGCCTTAAAGCTGTCTCTTTCTGACAAATACCACATGTTCTGCTCTAGCAAGGGGCTACCCCTTACTTGGAACAGTAAAACAAGCCTACTAGTAAATAAAGCTAAAGTCAGATCCAATTAATATATCCAAAGGGAAGCCTGGTGGCATCAGGCAGCCAGGTGAGTTTGAAACCTGGACTTCCACAAAATAATACTGACAGCAGCTGCAGATCAGATCAGTTATCTGCTGTATGACTCCAGACCAGCAGGAGGTATGTGCACAGTAAAAGTGGGCCTTATCTTTTGCTGTGAAAAAAGGTGTGATCTTAGCTTATATCATCTAAGACAAGGTAACTAATGCAAGGGAGGTTAGAGAGCAGCTGTAGTTTTAACAAGAGCTAACAGGATGAAACAACTGATTGGCACCATGCAGTGCTTAGTCCAGTGTGACTCATACCAAAAGGGCAAAGAACTCTACCCTTGATGGGATATGAACTATCACACACTAATAATATCTTTTTTTTCCCAACCAAATGTGCATCCATAAAGTCAGAGAACGGGAAGCACATCCTTCCCCTCTTGGGTAAACTCACCTAAAGATGCGGAACATCCATCGCTATGTAACTTTTTCATGGAGCCATTTCCTATGGCAGATGTACATTTGCAGAAGGCCATGCTGTGACATACCACAAATGATTGCTTGGGGGGAAAATACATTTTTGTCTTGTGATTTCATGTCGCTTTTCCATTGGCATGACTGAGTTTTAACCTGATTGGATGCAAGAAGAAAATAAGCTCATCCATTCACAGTACACTCACATTTAAGTAGTATATCATGTGTTCCCAGAGTCCCTTAGCAGCAATGGCAGCCTCCAGTGCAAGGATGCCTAATCACATTTAGGGAAAATTATAGACCAACAACAAGCCACACACTTTGGGCACAATCCCTGAAGTCAATGAAAATTTGTTTACACCCTTAGCGATATCTGGCAGCAAAGGAACTGTTCAGATTGTTTTAATATAATGTTATGCACAGAGTCAAAAAGCCAAAACCCTACACCCAGCACCAGAAAACCAAGGATCAGCAGCCAAATCCTTTCCCTTATTGTCAGCTCAGAGGCTAGTGCAGCAGGTTCAGCAACAAGCATGACTGAGCACTGCTAGTGCCTGCAGGGCTTCCTCACTTTTACCCCCTTGCTCAAAAAGATGCCCCATTCCACTTTGAACCTCGGGTAAAGCAAACCAGGCTGAGCTGTCAGCATGACTCAGCAGCAGTCACATCCAGTTTTCACACTGAGCTTTTGAATCTCGTGCTCACAGTTTACCACTACCATTACAGGTCTCTTCTAAGAAACTTTATCAAAGATAAAGACACTAAACACAGCCTATGCATTGCATCTAGGTCCGTAACACAAATACAGTTACTTCAGTTAAATTCGAGAACTGAAATAAAATGCAAACTTGGTGTATCTATAAATCTTACAGTCTTCACACACACACACTTTTTTCAAAGGAAAGTAGATTGCAGCTGGAATTTTCTATTATTTGGGCTTGTCTTCTATCACTTGAAAGATTTGTATCCCCTTACCCTTGGAATGTAAAAAATTTATATTAAAAAAAGCTATTTTGTGGAATCGCTGGTATTTTTCTAAGCTTAAGAAAAGCTTTATTAACAGATTACTGTAAAGATGTGTGAAAGTTAATTTTATGGAGGCAAGATGAGATATTAATGAAACATTCCTTGATAAAACTTGCACACAAATAAAGCACTATTGGAAGTATTTGGAAGTATTTCTGTCTTCAACTAAATTTGTCTAAGAAGGAGTTAAGTTTTATTTCAGCAGGCAACATGATACATCAAAGTCTGATAAGACATTTCTTTGACAGAGAAATATGAATAGTTCTACGTAGGAGAGTTGTAGCAATTAGACCAGGCTGAGGCTTTTACTCCTTTGCAAACATAGACTCTCTCTATCTCAATATCTATGAGAAAGTGGGGGATTTGTACATATTAGTATTTATATTAACAGTAGTTCCTTCATTTTTGCATGATTCACCATAAATTAATTTATTCTAGAACAATCAAAGAAAAGAAAAGAGACCCTTCCCCTGAAGCAGATCCAATTTTTCATCTTGTGAATTCAGTTTTGCTACATTTCCAGGTCTGCCATTCTGTCATCCAGGGTAGATAAGATCTTAATTGGTGATGTAAAGAGCAAGCAGAAAAGAAAAAAAATAATCAGGACATCCTCAAACATCTCTCTCACTTCAGCCTATCTTCATATAGCACAAAGTAGACAAAACAGGATCCAGCTGACAGCATTTATTCCTTTGAAGGTCAGCTTTAATCGAAAGAGCTACTGTAGCTACCTCAAAAGCCTGTGAAGCATTTTTTTATGGAGGAGGCAGCCTAAACTCTGGAAGAAGGTAGCATGAAGACACAGGCATGTTCTCACCCGGGGAGCCGCCCCCATGGAAATATACCTCAAATATGCTTCAAAGCGAACCTGCCCTGCACCCGGGCCTTGCCAGTCAGGTTGGTGCAGTTCCCAGTCTGCGGAGCGCAGAGAGAAAGGGAAACATCTAAAGCTCCTTTGCTGTGACAGAAAAAGATGAGTTTACATGATGAGTCATCTCTCTCCCAGTACCTCTTCTGTTTGACAACAGAGTTGAGCCAGCTAATGCTGACTTTCCATGGCAAAATGCCTGACGTGAAGAAATTAAGCTGGCTTTGTTTATGGCTGTTTAATTTATTGGGTCACAAGGTTCCTGAAGTAATCAAGAACCCATGGGGCTGTTTGAAAATAGCTAACACAACAGGCACAACACAGGAGAGAAAGTTCCTTTGCAAGTACACACCATTTGAATTTGCATACTTTTAACTGAAAGAGGACTTACAACAGCAGCAAAGTGAAAAGCACACAGTAACTACGGGCAGCTCTACCAAGTGAAATCCAGGCTTAATGATCCAACTATTACCAGGGTCAAAAAATAAGGCTTGCATTTGAAACAAACCTGGTCCTCTTTATGAGGTGAGGGGGACTTGGAGGGGGGCAGCTGGTACTATTTTGGAAAAGTGCTGCTAATTATCAGAGAGAGTTACTTCTTCTAATTCGAAATCTGATATTCTGCTTCTGCAATTTCATTCCTTTCAAGGCACAGTCTGCTAAATTGCAAGACTTCTATTTACATGCTGTAGCTGTATGGTTTGCATTGCCCTAGATGGAAGAAATTAAGTTGTTAACCAGATTTCCAGTACTCGGCAACTGAACAACCCAACAGAAGGGGAGATGCAAACTAAGCTGTAAACAGGATTGGTAGAAAGCATAGTTTAAAAAAAAAAAATCCAAAGCAAAAATTAGTATCTTCACCTTCTTTTGTGAAGTGGTAGTTCTGGCATGTCTGCCACCAAACTGAATTGGAAGGGGAAGGCTCCATCTGAGACAGGTTTGTTTGTGACAAGCTACTACGGAGGATGATACAGATGGAATTGCCTTCTCACAATGCATCTCTATGCTGGAAATTCCATTACCATGGGAACATCTAAGACAAACGCTATAAATTCATTCAGAAATGGACTCACCAAATTAATGGAGACAAATCAATCAGTAGCTGTTAAACACAGTCGTCTATGGTGCGGGGGTTTTTGCCAAAAGTTGACAAGATGTCCCAGAGGAAAGATCACACTACAGATCTTTCATTTCTTAAGCTGTTTTCCAATCATCTGTTATTAACCACTGTTGGAAACAGGACACAAAGTGAGGTCAATATTTTAACCAAGTCACTAGATAGGAGGACACCTTTGCTGTCAGCCCCAAGTTTAAAATAGGCATGGTCAAGTGTACAGTATATGCCAAAGGCAGGCAAACAGCAAAGCTCCTGGCTCCCAAGTGAGCCAGAAAAGCAATTTTCTGCATGGAGTGCTCTAAGTAATAAAGTATATTTTTTTGTAGCTCTACTAGCAGTAATGAAACCCCTGTGTTTAGGCAATTTTTTGTTTCTAAAACTGTCTCCAAAGGATAAACAGGCCCTGGATTTCACCACATGAAGAAAAGTAAAGCGTATCCCCTTTTTAGTGACATTTTAGTCTATGAAACATGAGTTTAATGAGAGAAAATTCCTTTCAGCCCAGTCCAGTGTTACACATAGTTCATTTTTTCTACTTATACCACAACCCATAGTAATAGATAACAATTAACCATATGAACAAAAATACCACATTTTTGTCTTCCTGAACTGAAGAAAGAGCAACAGTCACATCAAACTGAATGCTGGAAACTGCTATCAACACTTTCAAAAATGTCTACCATGGTTTAAGAGTTACTTTTCTAATCAGAACAGCTACAGAGGACTGCCGTAACTGTGGCATTTCTTGCTTTGGGCTGTGTCAAGGTACAAGAACATTTTCAGCTATTTTCCTCTTGCTCATCTCATGCCACTAAATAAAAAAAACAAGCTCTCTAAAGGGCTCGGTGCACAAGCCACCTCATGGCACATCCCCCTGCAGCTGAAGTCTATTGATTTTTCCAAATGTGTCCTTCTTGCTGGGGCAGATATGAACAGCCGTACAGGAAAACACAGTGAAGGTTTTATGTGATCCTAAACACATGACAGATAAACACAATACCAACTGTGAGGAAAAGGCAAGGCACTGTTGGTTTCTACCTTGCCTCGCCTGTGCTTTTTAGTGGAGTTCCATTCTGGACACGCTGCCTACTGTCATAGTGCAGAATGTGTACCTCCACATGTGTTTACCACTTGAAATTTTATCTGTTACTATTTTATTACTGCTTGAGGGCAGATGATAGCTAGAGGCCAGCACCTGGAAAATATGGTCTTGCAAGTATTTGAATTAGCATCCAATCATTTCAGGCAGGAAGGAGGTGGGAACAGGCCCAGCTGTTAAGCCTTTCCAGAGCGTATCTGGAAAGAATACACACACCTGGTGAAGCTCTCAAACACTCCTTGGTGTGCGATCCACAGCCTGCCGCAGGGAAATAACATGGCCACATTCCCTCAGCTGCTCAGCTCTGCTGTGCACATGGAAGGGAGGATGCCCAAAATCAAGGGATGGTACTGGAGTCAGAGAGGGAGTTTGCAGCCCCTCTGGACTGGAGCTTTCTAACCTGTGCTGCTGGCATACCATCTCCCTGAGGGAGCACATCGTCCTGCTAGATCTTCCTAATATCTGCCAGTTGTCTGCCACTGAGGAGTTCCTTTATCCAGGGCAAAATTCTTAATCCAGGCATTCCTATCCCTGCCCTTTTTTATAGCCACTGCAGCAAAATCTAGACTACAATAGACTGTCCCCATGTTGCTTAATGACAAAGCACAAAAAACTTTGCTGAAAGGAAAAAAAAACCAACAAGCTAAGTTTTTTAAGCTGCCAATGACTGTCTTCTGCACGGGTAACAATGTGGCAAGAACAGAACCAACTAAATGAACATGAAGCCACAGGGCTGAAATTACCGGAAAACAAGAACTCAGTTGTCAGTGTTCACTGATATTTGCCAAAAAAAAAAAAATAAAAAATCACTAGGTCTCACTAAATTACTGTAACAAAAGGTTTAAGTAGCAGCTTATCTGAATTGTTTCCCCTTCTACAAGATCTCAAACTCAATTGAATTATCCCCCTGTAAAATATCACAAGGACACAGGTAGAAGACAGGAAGGGAAGCCCATGGATTGCGTTTTCTACCCCAGCACTCCCCACACAGCCATGAAGACCTCAATGGACTTAGGCAGACTACCAGAAAGTCACAGAAACTTGTTTTTCTCTGCCTTTCCTACTTTCACATAACCCCAGAGCCACCTGCTAACACCTGCGGAGCACATCGGACTAATGCTGGGGCAAGCTCTGTCCAAAGAGCAAAAGCCTTTTCATTTCTGGTCGAGTACTGATGTTTACACAGGGACTTCACTGCACAGAACTGCAACCTCATTCCCCTTCACTCCCCCATTTAGCCTTCTGCAGTTAAGAGGCCTTTACAGTCAATTGCCTCAAGCTCAAGGGAGAGCTCAGACTGCAACTTGGAAAATATGACTGCCCTGTCCAACAAAACCATTTCACAAACTCTGATGCCTGTTGGCTTTAGTAAGGGAGCAGCGTGGGGCAAATCAGAAAAACCTGAAACATCACATTGAGGTAAGCAACTGATGAAACTGTTTCATGCACCATAGCGACCTCACAGAGCAGCTGCTCTGTCAAAAGGATTTGAGGCCAATTGAGGACAAGCTGTAAAACTCGTTCAATCTCTATCATGTCTGATTTCAGGTTCAGCATCTGCCCAAGGCCCAGCTTGGCTCAGCTGCCTTCAATGTGTCTTCATCACCATCATTAATACTTGTTTCCTCACTGGAATGAACGTAGGGATGATACGTGCTGAATACTCTGGCACAAAAGCTACAGTGAGTCATCTATCCCCCAATGCCATCACAAGGCATGGAACAGCTCACACACGCTGTGCCTCTGAGCCGTTTTAAAACTTTACGTCCAGTGAAGGACTTTTTATTACTTACAGCCCAGCAGCTGTATTTTAACTAAGCAAAAGCCTACCTGAAGAGAGAAGCGCACAGCCAGGGCCGCTGGTAAGAGCCCAGTGCTGGAGGCACTCTGGCTGGCACGAACATGCTCTCCACACAGCTCCCCTCGTGCAAGACAGCACTGTGCTGCTGCCCTTCTCACACAAACAGCTCTTCTGCTAATTTAGCAAAATTGTGCCAATTGTAAGAGCACAGCTTATACCAGCCTCTGAACTGTGCAGAGCAAGGTATGAAATGTCTACTTGAAAGGTTAACGTTCTGAGGTATTTAGGCTCAAATCTATGGAAAGGAGGAATTACAATGTTTAGGACAAACCCTACAGATTTTAATAGTATTTTGGGTTGATTTCTTAGATCCAGCAGGAGCTGTTCCACTACCCCAGCAGCTCAGTCACCGCTGAGTAATAGTTTCCCTGCCCTTTGGCACACTCCCGTGAGCCTGCTCTACCTGCTGCTGGCCACCTCCCAAAGAAGATGTTCATGGGCACAACTGAAAGGCTATCGTAACTAAGTGCAGTCTCCATTTTAATGTCACAACTCAATTTTGAAAAAAACCCCACCCAACCAACCCTAAATAGATGCACCAGGCAGGTAGGAATCTCTTCTCCTCCTTCCCAAGGGAGCCAAGTCCAGCTGCAGCCAGCCCTGCCTGCATGCATGCAGGTACATTAACCAACACACTGTTCAAGAACTGCTCAAATATTTTAGCGTTCTGGTGCTGCCAATACAATTATCCTTGAGTACAGCTCAACAATGCTGGAGAAATCCTTGGAAGCTGTTATAAAGTAGGCAAAAATAAAACCTCTCAAAACTGACATGGGGAAGAAACCACGTTTTTTAAGCCCCAAGTATACTCAAGCATAGTTAAGTGTCCGTACAAACCTCCTTACAAACTCTAAGCCCAGCGCTGCAAGGCGCAGCAGGCAGGAATGGGACAGCCAGCAAATGATCTCACTGCGAACAGCTCACACTGCCCAAGTGTTTTATTCCTTTCCCCACATATGCCAATTCTGCTGCAAATTCCAGTCACTGCTTCCTCTGGGGGGTGGGAAGGCAGACCTAGGCTATAGCTAAAACTTAGCTATATTATAATGAAGGTATATGCACTACAGCATTTCAGAAAAGCCCAGTCTCTGTTGTTCAAACCTAGAGAAACTATAAAAAAAGACAAGGAGGAGGACTGAGTTGCCTCAAGGTAATTTTACTAGAGATGACCCTAAACCACACACTTCAGTGCAATTAAGATGTAGTCTCAAGAGCATACACGAAGAAAGGTTGTTGGGGTTGCGTTCAATTCAGAATTAATCATGTTCTGGCAGAACACCAAGGATTTCACATGAATACTCATCCTGGATTGTATCGCAATACGAAAAGCCATGCAAGTGACAGGGTTTGTGCAATAACATCAGGTGCTCCAGAACCAGGGGCATGTTTTTACGCTGTAATAAAAGTATAGTTGCAGGAGACGAGCTCAGAGCATAGAAGTGAAAACCTCATCTCTCAATCCTGGAACCTAATGAAGATAACCAATAGCACCCATAGCAAAAGCGTACAACACACAAGCAGCTTCCAGCTGCTGCGAGCTGCGTCTCAGTCAGGGTATCCCCTCAGCAGGGCCACCAGTCCCACTGCAGGGAGAGACCCACTGCACACACTGCTGCACAACTGCCAAGGGATGTCTGAACCAAACCGCATCTACAAGGAAACAATGACCAAGGAAGAGTATCAAAAAGTGTTAGAAAAATCCAATTCTTCCTTTTTTCCATCATTTTCACATTTCACACAACTGTGAAAGAACCATCTGCTGCTTAAGAAGTCATCTATATCCAAACAGGATTTTATTTTTTTTTTGCAGTACATTCCTAAAACAGTTCACCGCTGTTGCAGCTTAGGACGAGTCTGCACCACTACTACAAACCTCCAAAACATTGGTAAATGCCCAGTTTAATGAAGGTAAAATGAGACAAATCCATATGACCTAAAGTCACATTCACAAACTTTACAGAACAATAATTTGAGGATTTGGGGCTACTTTTGCAGTAAAGGGATATCAGTTCCTTGCAAAGGGAATTAATCTTAAAATTACATTGATTTCAGCTACACCTCTTGGTGCTGTAATCTCACCTTCAATTTTTATTTCTCCCCAAAATACCTTTGAACAACCCTCAAGGCCTGAGAAAAATCAAATCTCAGTTCTGCCCTTCATCCCCACCTCACCCCCACCCCGCACTGTGCGTGTACAGGGAAAATACACCTCTATTCATGAATTCAGAAAGACTTAAGAGGCCTTTTAAGCTTTTTATTTTTCACCCAACCAATCTGGAACGCGTCTGTCCCCAGATGGCAGCCTGCAGCTGTTTCTCCCATGCCCCTAGGGAATGAACTCAAGGATGAATTTTGCAGGTCCTGGGAAACTTTGAAGCAGCATCTCCACCTCTGGAAGTCAGCAGTCCCCACTTCCTCTCCATGCAGGAGCGCTCCCATTTCAAACGCATGAGATGAACCGAAGCCATGTATTGGGATCAGTTTACACCATAGTCAAACATCTACTCTTGTATCCAAAGTATCTCCAGTATTAAGTGCACAGCTGTGCAATTATATGCCTACAGAGACAGTTTTGTTCTGCCCTTAAAGCCCATAATGGATAGCACACAGACTAAAACCCCTCCTGCAAGTTCAAGGTACTGCCTCCAGATGTTTAAGACCAATGGGGTGGCACAACTGGAACACGGGAGCTCCTACTAGGAGATCACCTGCAATTACCTGCTAGCTGGTACCACTATACAAACATAGACAACTCTTTCTGCTGGAGAGACTATGGTAAACAAGGGAAGGGCAGTCAGCAGTACCTCTGCCATGATGTTATGTAGGTTTTGTTTGGAACAAGGCTGATCTGTGGGTGAGCGGCAGAAGCCGTAGCGACACGCAAACTCCAAACTGAAGAGTGAACACACATTTCAAAGCAGTACCTTACTCATTTATCTTCGATTTGCATTTCTCTACATCCCATACAGAGTCAAGAAGCTGAGACATTCAGTTCCTCAGAAGCTTTATTTTCATTCAAGCTACAGAAATATAGTACCTTCCAATTTCCCATTATACTTTCTGCGTATTTGTACGGCTCAGGGCGAGATGCACTAGGATAACTACCCTGTACATACGGAGGAAGATAAGGCTCAAAAACTAGCTTTACTTCAAAGAATGCCAAACCTTACCAGTGAGGCTGGCTCCAATTCCTCGATAACATTAATAGGCACAACATAAGGAAAAAAAAGATTGATCTAGACTACCTATTGTAAGCAAAATCCAATAATTCATTACAGAAAGTCATCCAAATAAGCCTTTTAGAAATAACAAAACAGTGTTCTACTTTGAAAAAAATAGAAAAAATAGATGAGTCATTTTTGCTTTATATATGATATATTCACACACATACTTTCAAGTATCGTTTTCACTATTATCATACTTACATGGCTAGAGATAAAAAAAGTGAAAATCCCATAAGCAGATTATTATGCCATAGAAGTCACACACAGTCTTTTATCTGGGTTTAGCAACACCTGGAATTCTCCATGGTATCATAGTGACCAAAAAAGCAGTGACTAGACTCAGTGTAATTTTTCCCTTTATTAAACATGTTTTAATAAGGCTTGAAAAGTATCAGGATTTAGAAAAATGAGCATGGGAAAAGCACAGGCAGTCATAAACCCCACAAATTCACAGCTTTGTCACACGCTCAGTTCTAGTAAGGAATTAAAAAAAAATAAAATCTGAGTTATGTTTGGTTAGCAGGCAAACTGATACCAACAGACTGACTTCAGCTAGGATGTTTTTACATTTAAGGCATCACACAAAATAACAAGTCAACGCTGGGAAGCATAACAGTCATCATGTGCTCAGCCACAATTCACATTTAGCTCTGGACATCAGAACCTGCTTTATTTCAAAACAGGAAGGCTAGTAGGGCATCCCATAGCCTTTTGGGAAAGCGCCAGGCAGCCACCAGGCAAGAGCAGAAGTGACCATGGTTTTTGTCACAGGGGAAGGAATTTAAGTGCTTATTAAAGGCTTTGCTGTAGTGCCAGAGCTGGACGCCTGAAAACAAGTTCTGGTGGAATACAAAACTTCAAGAGCTAAAAGGCAGAAAAAGTCTGTTCAAGCAGCTACAGTGGCGAGTGTCCTGCAAAGAGATCAAAATCAGTCTTCAAGATTAACAGCTTTTGGAGCTTTGAAATGATGATGGAGAGGTCCAGCAGGTGCATTCAATAGCCAGGGCTGGGACTGGTTTCACACTGCTTGCTAATACGCTCTGCACTCCTGCTCTCCAAGTCTAGTTTGGATTGACAGGTATGAAATATCTCAAGGTGAAATAATTTCCTTACTGGTGATGTCATTTTCATTTGTCTGTTTATTGCAAAATATGAAAAGGCACAAATTCTGCATAAAAAAAAAAATCCTTTAAGACCTAACTAAAGCCTTCTCACAAAAAAAAAAATTGCAGAAACCACTGAGTGTTCTTAAGAGGGCAAAATCATCTAAAAGTTAAGTGCTAGGCAGTCTGAAAGCTCTATGGGTTTTAACTTAAGCTCAACTATTTGGTTTACTACTTCAGTACAGCATGTTCTTAAAATAGTTTTAAAACCACCAAGCTCAGACTCAAAAGTAAAGCTTCTTGGAAACAAGGGAGGTCACATATCAAAGGGAAGATCCATGTCACTTTACTTTTTGCAATTTTTTTTTTTTTTTTTGCTTTTAGTAAGGGTCCCATGGAGTCCAGAATATTATCTCCAAGCATTTCTGATGAAAAAGATTCTATTAGGTAGCTCAGTTCAAGCTTTGCTAAAAGCTACTATTTCAAGTTCCCAGAATTTGGGTAACATTAAGTTTCCTGAGCTAGAGACAGCCTGAAACACAAGACAGCAAAAGCACAGCAGGACAAACAGAAAGTGACAATGAAAAGCATTGCACAGCTGAAGACTTACAGGACACCGAGAAGCTGTTAATGCACAAATATTCCTTATTTTTTACCCCTTCTTCCCAGGCTATATTTTGGCATATTTTTACACCTCTCTGAACACAGCAAGCTTCTGCCTTCTTTCCTTGCTTTGCTGGTTTGGTACCATACAAAACCACTTCTGGATAGATGCTTCAGACATTTACTCTTTAGTCTTCTCAGGCTTACTAAACCCAAACATTGACAATGACTACCCATCTAGCTGGAAGTTTAATGACACTGAATATTTTGTACCAAAACTAGATAAACTTTTACTGCTTTTTCCTCTTCTGAGCCTGTGGCTGTTTCATTAATAAACAGAATGGAGAGCTCTCAGCTCTCTCCCATAGTGTAAGAATACAAACTAAACCATTATAATCAGAAGCACATTAGTATGCAGCACAAAGTGATTTGCAAGTTGGAAAACACTAGGTTCATGGTCGCTTGCTTCTTCTAGCAATGAATTAAAAGCATAGGCCATATTTGATAAAGCAAGTATGTCATTTAATTTTCACTCAAGTCTTCCAGAAACATAGCAATTGTTATTTGAGCAGTGAAGAGCCTCAAATCAACCTACCTGAAGTTTTCATATTACAGTGCAAGTCAGTTGCCTGCTTAAGTAGGCTCAGGCTCAAAAACCTGAGATCATACCAAAAAAAACCTATCAATCACCTTTCCAGATGAACACGATGCTGCCACCCTGAATAATATTCCAGTCAGTCTTGTAGTGAAATTAAACCCAATACTATATACTTCTCACAACAGCACTGTTTAATCTCAACGCTCTTTCCGAAAGGGCAGCACTACCTATGTTTCTGAATTACATTAATTTTAATGAGCCTTGCCCCAGAGCTCACAAATTACATACACATAGACAATCTCAGGTTACCACTCAGGAAACTGATTCATCTTTACCTTCCCATGCATACAAGCATTACTAGTTTATTCAGAAATATCAAAGCCTTTATAAACACTACTCAGCTTGAGGCTGATGATATAGAACAGAAATAGTTTGAAGAAATTTAGTTCAAAAAGCTTACTTTAATTGCAAAGATGATTAGCTGATGCAGTAAGCTGGAAAACAGGCAGGGACTGCTCTATTCTGCTATGAATGGTCCTATTAAACAAACTTGCTTTGCACTCCTGCAGAATCAGGGCAGGCAACCAGTTACACCAGAATCCACAGAAATCAGCGTACAAACAGCCTAATAGCTCTCTCTGCATCCAACATCCATCCTGGTTAATGACCAATACCGAAGGCATAGTATCATTAGATATACATGCTAAGTGTTTCTATTAAATAGACAATGATGATCCAGAACTTAATGTAATACCTTTTTGGTATAGTCTGATACGCTGTTTACAACATACGTTTCTTAGAAAATGGGCAAGTGTTCAAGTATAAGTACATACAAACACTTCAGTGCCTTAATCAGGCAGATTTTAAAGCCTGATTTCAACTGAAGCTTCACTGCCACAGTGACTAAACTTGCTTTAAGGAGTTATCACAAAGATCAAAACCCCAATAAACATCTGCCTCTAACTTTAACTGAAGAAAGGCTATATAGCCCTCGCAAGATCTTAAAATACATCACACACTAAAACCCAAGAAATCAGCAATAAAGTATTGATTTTGCTGCATGCTGTTTTTTGTTAAAGAGTGGAAAGAAAAAGCCTCTTACACTGTGCTCAAAACAAAAAGTTAAGTCCATGGCCTTCAAAGTTTTCCCCCAATCCTACCAGTCAAGCAAACTTACAGCTCCCATAGCAACTGCACAGCCAATTAAAGTTTCATTTATTTTTAAACATACATAATAGCAGACTATCTAGAGCCTCATATACTTTTATTCTGAAGACAACTCTAGTGCGCTTTACTTGTACTTCATATAGGAGTTACTTAAGAGTAGAATCACTCACTTAAGCGCTTTTAGTGTAGTTCCTACCTGAAACTAGATGTCCTTCTGCATACTCTTAAATTTCTTGGTTGACATAAACAAAAGTCAAAGGAGAAACAATGCAAACCATGATCAATTAGCCCAACCACTAAGAAAAAACAGTAGCCACATCAATATAATTTCCACTTTGATTTAGGGTGCTATCTAATAGATTTATTAAAAGTTTCAACAGACTATAGCTCCAGACTTTATCTTTCTTGGAAGACACTACAATAGAAGCCACAGTAGAGACTGCCTTGTCACAAGAGGTACAAATACTTGCTGTATAGATGGAGAAATAAAAGGACAAATCTAGTTGTCTAAAAGACAATTCACTGTACACATTTTATTTACAGTTTTGTACACTGTCTTAATATGAATGGGACCGCTTTTCTACTTGAGCCATTTTAACCAAAGCAAAATAACCTAGGTAATACAAAGTGTTAAAATACAGCATAAGATACAAAAACAGACATACTATTTCTAGTAAGGAATGTAAATTATGGTGTTACATTAAAAAAAATCCACAATTATGTTTAGGAAATCACACAAACAGATCACTGATTTGACTGAAATGCATAAATTTGTAGCAAAGCTTTGATGTTACAAAAAACCAAAAAATTACCAAAGAATGCACAAAATTAATGTTTATTCCACCTTTGTCATATTCCCAGATTCTTCACCAAATGTTACATGAGCAAAAACAACTGAAATCAAAATATCACTAATGTTATCAAATAGGGAAAACAAATAAATTAATCTAGCAGCCATCAGCATAGGTTACAGCAAAGATGATGCTGTATAAAAAAATTGCTAGAAAACTGTATGCACCATACTCTTTTCCAAACCAGCAAAATGTTACTGCATACAATGCAAATGTAAAACAGAGTAATTTCCTGCAGGTACAGAAATGCAACTTCTCTTCCGAATACTGTGGATAAACAATTTTTTTTTTTTCTCGTAATAGTAATGTTTCTACCAAGCTATTACAGAGTGGGCCAGGAAAACATTTATGGATCAGGGGGTGAAGTGTACTAAAATTCTGATTGGTAATGGTTACTTCAGCCAAAATAGAAAAAATTGAACACAGAAGTACAAGACAAAGGCGAATGAGACTTCTCACAAATCTTAGCAACACTTAGATGGAAATCAAATTTAAACGTAGTCCACTCTGCTTTTGAAGAGGCTTTGGTTCAGCTCCCAAATCTCGATTGCTTGACGCAGTCTCCTATGAAAGAATACTCAGAAGGTGTCTTCTTAAACAACAAACCTATTTTTAGTGGTGGAGCCGCTCTTAGTAGCTGTGTCTGCATGGGACTGATAACCAATCACTATCTTTGGAGGAAGTCCTAATCTTTCCTTGTATACTCTCCTGGAGAAAAGAAATAGAACAACAGTTTAAGCAAAGCCCTTAGGAAAGAATTAGTAACAGGACACCTGCTTTTAAGATCTGCTGACACCTGCATGAAAAATAGTTGCCTATTTAGAAACAATTTCTCAGGTATGAATAAAGTACTTGAAACAGGATTTTTCTAGCTTATTGCATCTAAAAATCAGCTTATAGTTCTGTATGAACGATGACTTACCATATAAAATAGGAAAAGCTCTTGCCAAAAAATAATTAACAGGCCTACCTAAACATAGAACACAGGGATTCTACTGCATTTATGTGAGTATCATTAATATCAGCAAGCTATATTCCCACATATAGAAACAAAACCGCTATGAAGTCCTGGTCCACAATTCCAGAACTGAGATGATAGTCACCTGAACCAAATAAAACAGCAATTACCTGGAACAGTCAGTTTTTTGTCACCATACACACTTCAGTTGCACAGACTTGCTGTCTTTTCTTTAACTAGTGATAGAAAGCAGACCCCCACCTCCTCCAATTCATTATGGTACTGGTCATGGGCAGCTACCCAACAGGAGCTTTAAGAAACATCAGCTTGGATCTTATGCCTTGAGAAAGAAGGAGCAGTACCCAACTTACACACGCTGTGTTTCTTAGCATAGAGTGAGAGGCAAGCCACTAATGCTTCTACACTGGAAGCTCTGACTAAACCACAGAACAAGCCTGTTCAGCTGCACATTGTTAACAAAATTACATAAATTTGAGTTTTTTAAACTTACACTAATAACAGAGCAGTTCATAGGACCACACCTTACCCCAATTTTAACTGTTATATAAAAGCTTGATGTATTGTCTTTGGAGTTACAGCAACATGACAGCAGGTAGTCAACATAACTTCGTCATTGTGTCAGTCAGTTTGCAAACTCTTAACTATTTTTACAGTTCTCTAGTGGAGTCATCTTAGCTCCTTATCTAATGGTTAATACCATTCTCTGATGCATCCTCAAGGGAGATGATTCTGCCCCTCTACTCTGCTCCCATGACACCCCACCTGGAGTACTGCATTCAGCCCTGGGCACTCCAACAAGGATATGGACCTGTTGGAGTGAGTACAGAGGAAGGCCACCATGATGATCAGAGGGCTGGAGCACCTCTCCTGTGAGGACACGCTGACAGAGTTGGGGCTGTTCAGCCTGGAGAAGACAAGGCGCCGGGGACACCTTATAGCAGCCTACCCGTACCTAAAGGGGGGCTACAGGAAAGATGGGGAGGGACTCTTTATCAGGGAGTGTAGTGACAGGACAAGGGGCAATGGCTTCAAACTGGAAGAGGGTAGATTTAGGTTAGATATTAGTAAGAAATTCTTTACTGTGAGGGTGGTGAGGCACTGGAACAGGTTGCCCAGGGAAGTTTTGGCTTCCCTATTCCTGGATGTGTTCAAGGCCAGGTTGGATGGGGCTTTGAGCAACCTGGTCTAGTGGGAGGTGTCCCTGGCCATGGCAGGGGTGTTGGAACTGGATCTTTAAGGTCCCTTCTGACCCAAACCCTTTGATGATTCTGTGCCTACTAGGTTTGATGTAAGGTGATTCTCTACTAGCAGAAGATGTGTACCACAGTTCTGTTTGTTTATTGTTAAACACTTACCTTTCAAGTCTGAACAAGACTGCATAATAAAATTGCTAGCGTAAGGCAGACCCCACCAGATTCTTAAAGCCCCAAATGAGGATTGTGTCAAGAGAGCCACCCAAGAAGTGAAAAATGTTAGCAAGCTACTATGCTTGACAGTTAAAAGTTTGTGCTGGGAAGCTAAGCTTGGGGAGAGAGCTAAGCTGGGAAGAGAAGTATTTTCATTGGTTTGCATAGGTTAAGTGACCTACAATGACTGAATTTAACAGCAAGTAATTTTGAAGCATCAATAATACAGCATAAGGAATCCACTATTTTTAGCAATACTTGCTAAATAGCAGATCACAACATACATTTTCTACAGTACAGACTCATGATAATCTGACATGACTACTGTTGCTTACTGGAATGAAGACTACAACATGCTATTATACATGTCAAATAATCCATGAAACTCGGCATTATTTTGTTTGATTTGTACTTAGAGACAAAAAGGTAGAAAAACATCTATAGAGTTTCACAGCACACCACTGCCCAGCTTTTTTCAAATATAAGGACATCCTTGTGAGCTTAAGATTTATAGCGCCTTTCCTCTCTTATTTGTAAGCATTGTCTTCCTGAGAAAAATCTTACCAATGCTCTATTACTGGCTACCCACCATCACAAACTGGCATGCTGCAACAGAATCTACATTATCTACAGGTATTAGTTACAATGCCTCACTGTGTAATGAAAAACTTCTGCCAAGATTTGTGTCTAACTCTTCATTATTTCTAAACTACTGTGAAGGTAGTACAGCAGTAAAAGTTACAAACATAAGCCTGTATAAAAAAACCTACACAATAACACAAATAATTTGGCACTGAGTTACTTAAGCTTGGGATACAGCTCTCCACAGGCTACATTTGCCTGAAGTGCATTCTCCATCAAGTTTGCTGGCTTTAATGCATTGTTACACTTCATATATTCAAGACACCAATCACGTTACTTACCCTATATGCGTAACAGCATCCCTGTTTTCACATTCAGTTGTCCATATTGCTATTTTATCACCCTTAGTTCTAACGTTAACAACAGCACCACATACATCATCACTGTAGTCATCAAACGACTCCCCAATAAGGCACAGCAGCTACAAAACAAAGATTAACCATTAAAAGTGGCAGTTCCAAAGTCAGAGTCATGCTCCATAGGCAAATACTCAGTGTACACAAAGGACTGAGGAATATTACATTTTACAGCTTATAGTCACTTGCCATACAGCAATCCTTTTCTGTTTATTGCAGTATCTTCTTGAAGTTCCAAATGTTGCAAGTGAATGCAAACTCAGTTGTAGTAGGGTATCTTCCTATTTTGAGTTTTCCATCTCTCCTCCTGTCCCAGCAGCTACAAGTTCTGCCACAGATCATCATTTACATAGTGTTGCCTCCCACCCCATCCTCCCAATCCAAACCCAGGTAGAAACTAAAGGAATTTATTCTTCTTTCTAAAGTATGTTTAACACAGGTAGACAAATCTCAAATTTTAATTGTTTACATTCATTATCTAGGAAGAACCTGTGAAGAACTACTTGGGCAATATGTCAGCTGTGTAGGGTCCAACTTCAAGTCTGAAGTAGATCAATTGCAAATCAGTTGCAAGTCAGACTGCAACTTAGATGAAAAGTGCTATCTAATGAAGTGTTACTTCCTATCAACGCACTCGGGAAGCTTCAGAGTTCCCACAGACTCTAAAGTGGGAATCAGTCATTCTCAACAGCGTGTAATGCAAGTGCAACAATACAAGTGTACAAGTAACACAAGATTCTTCCCCCACAGATTTTTAATAGTGAAGCTTGGAATTGGCAAAGGTGGTATACTTCAGGAAGAGCAGATTGAGTTAGGTCATATTCCTGTACAACATGCTAACTGTGGAAGTGATATTTAAAATCTTCAACTTGCAACTTGTAAAACAACCAATTTTCAGACATTCAAAACTGAGAATTCCTTGTCATTAAGACAGATTCATCTAGTTCATGCTGAATTAAAAATCCTTTTGCACAGTGAAGTAATCTCCAAATGGACGCTTGTTTACTTCACTTGCACAGTACATTAAATACACTGCCATTATATTAACTTTCCAGAATCACTTATAACATTTGGAAATTCAACACACTTGCAACTTTTTGAACAAAGCAGGTCTTTCAGTACCCATGAGAGCTGTAAGGGCTGACTTCATCAAGGAAATACAAAAAGGACAAAGTGTGCTATTGAATAAATCAGGTATAATTACACATACTTTTAATGTTACACCCAATTGCAGGCTGCACACATTCACTGAGTAATGAAAGCCATAATTGTTGAAGTTTAAAACACACACAAACATTCAAAATATTGATCAACAGCCTTAGCACATATACATGCAAAGATGACTCCCATGCTTAATAAACACTACAGTCAAGTACATTCTTCATGAATGCTGCACAACAGGGAAAAAAGTCTTCACAAATGAAATTTAGTTTACAGTTACAAATGGTAAAGATCATTAGATTATAAAAACTTTTTCCAAAGGGGGGTGACAAAGGAAGAGGTTTTGATTTTTATTGGAGAAAGTTGGTTACAAATAATTACTGGAATTGGAAGTGACAGGGTTGTTTTAGAGTACATATTCCAGTCACCTGGGTATTTGGGCTCTGTGCCATTGCTTGCTGCTAAACAAAAAGCAGAGCCCTCTACCCTTAAGTCTACATAGACTATCTACATGTTTCCAATCCATATGTAACAGTTATTAAGAGTCAGAAGGACTCATACAGGCATGTAGGGGCAGAGGCCAAATGCACACAGCAAGACATTTATCTACTTATGCACAGTGATATTGCCTAGTAGTATAATGGTCATCATCCTTTCTTCAGATCACTACTACAGTGACTAGGAAGATCCTAATAGCTAGGGCATTTTGGACACCTCTGCTTTGATCCTGAAGGCCAGGGTACCCCTTTCAAATGGGTACAATACTTCTTGCCTCTCATACAAGCAGGGAAAAAAGATGAGAGATTTGATAAGATTGCTTTGCATTGTGCTGCCTGCAAACCATGCCCCTAAAACCCAGATGACACTAGACTTTTAGGCTCTTCTGAGTCAGTTCACAGACAGCATAGTTGTATCCTTTTCTACAACACATTTACTGCAGCCCACATAATCTCTAGAAGTATATTTACCATTCAAAAATTCTATACCAAAAAGACAACAGCAATGGAAAAAAGTATTTTTTTAGTGCACAGGAAGATTGTGCTATTACTTGCCTACCCTAGTCTTAAGATAAGTACAGAAAGAACAAAAATAAATCTGAAACTCCTTTGTTTCAGTAAGACAGAAACATGAAAGCCATTCGCTTATAAGAGTATTTGTAAAACAAATTGTTACATTTAAGCAGCTAAATTTGGGAGTCACATTCAAGACAAAGTATTATTTTCCCAGTAGCTTGACAGCTATTCTGTACACACCACAGGAAAAGGTTAACCTGTCCTCTAAAATTATCTCTATTGCTGCTCATTATAAGAAAGTATTCAACAGAATACAACTACACTGAACATCACTACTGCAAAATCATGTTTCAAATACAGCCTGTCAAAAACTTACAGGACATTGTGCTGCCAGAAGTTAGAAGTCTAGGATGGCACACAGAAAGAACAAACCCGTTAACATACTAAATACAAATGAAAGATTCTTCAGTTGAAACTTGTAAGGCCATAGTGCTTACTGTCTCTAGCCAGAAGCGATCAAGGTCACTTCGTCTCTGCTGTTTGTTTAGTGTAATTAGCCATCGCCCTCCTCGCTTGTTTTTTTCATCTTCCCACATGGGTTCAATCCCATCCTGCAAAGAACAGCCAGAAGTTAAATCAGACTTGATCTGTATTTTTCCTAAAGAATAGCCAAAAGGCTAGTGATAGCTGAAGTAGTAACTTAAGAAAAAAGTGTGTAGTTTAAGATACATACTTGTCCAGAAATAGTGTCTCATACCAATACCAAAGTTCTAGAACAGCTTAAAAAGTGCACTTTCTCAAACAAATTTTTATTTCTACAGAAGAATCACAGCCCTGGTAAAAGTCTTGGCTACACAACATTACATAAAAAACTGTGGGAACAGGCGAAGTCAAAGATCCACTTTGTCCTATATGAAACCAGATAAAAGTAGCAGCTACATTCTGGAGTCCTTATTTTAAGTCTTGGACTCATTGCAACATTGGCCAAATGCTTCACTCATGCATAAAAATTATTTCACTGAAACAGACACCCTTGGCAGTCTACCTCAACGACTTCCTGCACACACAAGGTGAGAATAAGATGGTTTTTAATTGCCAGGGCCACAAAAATCAACACACCATTTAGAAGCAAGTTGCATTCTGATTCATGCTGTACCAATGGCCCTGCACTGAATTAAATGACTCTGGATGCACTGATTCAGCAAGGCAGCCAGCTGCCACTCCCATATCCACCAGCTACACTGCACTTCAGGAAAGTCAGCCATTAAAAAAGCAGGTAACTGTCTAGACAGAGAAATTTGGGTAAGAAATGTCTAGTGAGAGCTGCACTACAGAACTTTGGCTGAAAACTAATTAAATGTTCAACATGCAGGATGAGTGGTGTCAGCTCACTTTAAATTTAACACCCTCACTGGCAGCTGCACAGCTAAAACTACTTCATCACCTTTAAGAGGAACTCTTACGAGGTCACAACTGAAGGACAACAGCAAGAGATTGCTCAAAAGCCTGCAATGGCTGCCAATACTGTATGTGTTTTGTTCATTTAAATAATTAAAATATTGCTGGTTGATGATATGCAAACACAGAATAGAGACACAATACTTAAAACACAAATTTAGGATTCATGCAAAAAAATAAAGCATGATTCATAGATATCTTAACCTCTGGATGGCCTACAGCTTCTTAAAATTTACTAGCAAGGTTTCTCAGTCACCTAAAATATTGCTATCTTCCCAAACCCAAGGTTTACAAACTATGTATGCAGTCTACAGAGGAGTCCCAGACAGTATGTAGGTTTTATAAGCAATGCACCAGTATTCAGGGCATTATTTTGGTATTTGAATCCAGAAAGGGAGCTGTATGTTAGAAGCACTTCAGAGAGGTTAGGATTTAATTTAGAGCTCCAGTTCAGATCTCCACTCCATCTGAGGCAGGATTTCATAGAATGGTTTGGGTTGGAGGGGACCTTAAAGATCATCCAGTTCCAACCACCCTGCCACGGCCAGGGACACCTTCTACTAGACCAGGTTGCTCAGAGCCCCATACAACCCAACACTTCCAGGGATGGGGCATCCACAACTTCCCCAGGCAACCTGTTCCAGTGTCTTCACTACCTTCAAGGCAAAGAATTTCTTCCTAATATCTAACCTAAATCTACCCTCTTTCAGTTTAAAACCGTTACCCTTTGTCCTATCACTACACTCCCTGATAAAGAGTTCCTACTCATCCTTCCTGTAGGCCCCCTTTAAGTACTGGAAGGCCGCAATAATGTCTCCCTGCAGCCTTGTTTTCTCCAGGCTGAACAACCCCTGCTTCATGTACACTTTCTCAGAAGCATTTCCTATTCACTAATCTGAACACTTCCTCAGCATGCTTTAAGCATCAGTGTTGTGTACAATTTTTTATTTTATACGTAATATGGCACAATACTGGTGGTGTAAAAATTAGTTATAGGAGCACTGTGCATCTGGATAGTAGTGCTCATAAAGAATACTAAAGAACATTGCAGCCTCCCACAGAACTGACATTTTAACTTATTTTATGTCACACCAAGTAAATGACAGAGCTGGAAAATCTTTCATATTATAAAAATTATTGCAACTTAAGTATTTGCACAAGCATTTCAAACAGAATGAAGACAAACATAGCAACGGATCAAAATGTACTGTCTGTGAAGTGTGTTAAAGGAAGTACTTGCATTTTCAGAACTAGAGACAGCCTGATTTTCCAGAGGGCATGTGTTTCAGACTTCCTAAAAAAGTTAACACCTTTATGACATTCCCAACCATGTTCCTAAATATCAGAAGTGAAATATTTGGACAGTGTCTTGCTGAGTTAGGAAACCATCCATCAACATCCATAACCGAAGAAAAACGGTTAGCAAGCATACCTTAAAGAGCGAGTAGTCACAACCAGGCATTAAATTACTAGAGAGCTGGATATGGTTGTATAAACTATTGGAGGGAAAAAAGCAGGATTAAAAATTAAGCATTATTTTAAGGTACAAAGTTCTTAAAGAATTTAAGACATATGACCAAATAATATAAAAAATTAAAAAGCATTAAAGTTATTTCAGAAGCAACCCTATTTCCTAAGTATTTTTCTGCAGTATACAAGCATTAGCTTTAAGATATTCTGGGCCTAAAGAAGCGGAATGGTAACTGGTTTATGAACACTTGCTGGGTTCCCATACAACAGTATTTTCCAGAAATACCAATGCCTCTTTTAAACCTAGTTCTAACAAAGTTATTAGAAATATAACTCAGTGAACTTTCATGGCAACAAGTTCTGTGTGCATGTATATTCTGTACATGTACATACATGGAATAAGAATAATTATTTATATTTCTAAGGCTACTCTCTCTGCAGAGAGTTTAGGAGAAATATTCAACTTTGTTATTTAATACAATACTGTAGGGATAAAGGCTGCAGGCCCAGTAACTGAAATTGAAATAAGGACTCAAAAGGCAAGAACAGATAACTAAAACAAAGTATAAAATATATACTCTGAATTGAATTTACAACTATGCAATTCAGAGCAAAAAAAAAAGAAAAAAATAAGTCAAAGGATTACACATACTGCCTCCTCCTTTAGCAAGAAGATAGATGTTGGGGTTTTTTTTCCTGTGCTGTTAAGGTCAGACTTCAGAAAAAGGCCTGCACATACCACAGTAAGCTGTAGTCCAAGACCAACTAACAATCAGGCATAGTCCAGCCCCAGAAAAAATTTATTACTGCAATGGTTTAACAATTAGAATTCAAGCATAGAATCATAGAATGGTTTAGGTTGGAAGGGACCTTAAAGATCATCTAGTTCCAACGCCCCTGCCATAGGCAGGGACACCTTCCACTAGACCAGGTTGCTCAAAGCCCCATCCAGCCTGGCCTTGAACACTTCCACAGATGGGGCATCCACAACTTCCCTGGGCAATTTGTTCCAATGGCTCACCACACTCATAGTGAAAAAAGAATTTACAAAGCCAGTTACAGATTTACCAGCTTCCCTCTTTAAGTTTACCTTAACTTTTAATATTTTCTCCCCAGAATAACACACCTATTTCCCACTCTGACCACAGTGGAAGTGTAACTTCTCAAATGCTTCTAATTTTGTATCTTGACTGCCAACATCCTGATTAAGCACTTCTTTTAATTACCCAGACTATCTTGGTTATAGGAGCTCAAAAAACTTACCCTTAACCAACTTCAACAGTGAGCTTCAAACAACTTAGCCTCCCATCACATACCCCAAGACTGCAAACTACTGTTCACTCAACCATCAGTGACCCCCATAGTAGGAGTGGGAAAGCTGGTTACAAGCACAGAACCCCATTCCTCTCCCTCTGACAACAGCACCTATAAATACTTGTTCGACGTTTTTAATATCGTTCTTTTCTTTCCTGTTGGTGCTAATGGGTCACTGATGGGTCTCATTCTACTAAGAGACAGCATCCCTCCCTTACTGATCACATCCAAAGGAAGAACCCTACCACTCAATGTAGCATGAAACACTAAGGAAGATCAAATATATAATGCATTTTTTCACCCTCTATTTCATGCCACTTGCAATTTATCTGTATTTCATCATTATGGCAGGCAAAATCTTTCAAGGAAGTCACCTGAATCTGACTGAAGCAAGTGTTTGGAAGCCACAGGCCTACCTTCAAAGACTTTGTTCTTGCTGTTTGAGCCTAACTGCTTTCACAGACCTTCAATTTAGGAGGAAGGTAATTTCTTGTGTAACCTCTAACGAACTTTCAAGGATGCCTTTAATCTGCATCAATATCCCAAGTACCATCCTCCAGATTCAGGCACTCTTGAACAGCTGAAGCCAGCTGTCTGAGAATTTAATCAACTAGCAAAATTTGGGGCCAGGGAAGTGACAATCAGTTAGTTACAAGAATTTAGAAATTCATGTTACTACAAGATAGCTACTGCACAAAAACAATTTTCTACATGTATGTCATGTACATATGAATATAAGCAGTGTTGCAGTGTTAACAGCAAGACAATGTGCATTTAAAGTACTAAAAACTTCTCCAATCACATTTTCTTCAAAGGTTACATTCCACCACATTCTGAAGAATGGGGTAGACCTCACCTTCAATTTTGTAAACATTCCAGATTATACCCAAAAAGTTGCAGTTAACAGAGTACTTCATGTTTTTCTGACTTTGGCATAAGCTATGCCGACATACACCAGGATAATTATGCAGATTGAAAAATCTTTACTTACGCCCAAAAATCTTCAACAGTATCAAACTTTGAGATAAGACGAAGATTTGCTTGCCAAGTTTTGCTCTTGTCATTTTTAAAAAACCAGAGCGCCCATCTAAAGGAAAACAAAATAACATAATGGCATCTAGAAATAAAGTATATTAAAAATGTAATTCATTATATGCATTGTTTTATCCAAACTAATTGAAAATCTTAAGATATTATCAGCATGGAAGTCAGTTTTCATCAATAAGCTACATGAGCAACTCTGTTCTCAAATCCACCTCTGCAGATCAACATTATTTGTGTTCCCATTACAAGAATCACAACAGACTTGATCAATCTGTTTAGGTAAATATTTTAAATAGTTTTGGAACATTTCTAAGACTCTAAACCTCTAAGCCTCATATGTTTCTCCTTGCTACCACTGCTAAACTGCAATCCCCTACCACAAACAACTGATTATGGGCTAAAACAACACCAGCTACTCAAACTCAGAGCACAGCTCTCTTTCCAGTAATTTCCTTGTAAAGGTTACAAAAGCTAATTATATCACTCCAAAGCTATATATGACATGAAAATTTCCCAAGCATTCACATACTCAGAGAGCGTAAATGTTAAAAGGGAAGCTGCATTAAGCTTACTAATGGCAACAATCTTAAAAATCCCCACCAACTTTAACTGTTTCAAGTTTTTAAATCTGCATATATAAAGACAAGACTAAATGAAAAATTTTCCATCCAATTTTCTTCATCTTCTCTGCTGAATACAAATCTCAACACATATTATAAATTGAACCTTCCACACAAAGATGCTCTTTCTAGATCTAAAAAACATTGTTTAAAATGCTGGAACAGGATACCTGATGAGGCATTTAACAAAGTAGGCTTATTTTTCATTCTGATAGTTTCAGCAGTGTTGAAATCACTCAGGTTAGTACTAGAGTAGATTTATCTTCTCACAGCAGAGTACTTTAAGTCACCAGGTGTCAATCTATTGTTTTGAGACCTTTCTTGTAATTTCAAACCTTGTTCTAAAAGTTCACTATTTTCCAGTAATAGCCCCACTACCACTTGTAAAAGAGTATCAGCACCAATTTAATCAAAGTGTTTAGAGGAAAATGAGAAAGGATGGAAGCTGAGACAAAGACAACATGGGAAAATGGGATGCCCACAGCATAGCACTACAGTGCAGAGTGGTTTTCCATACTTGCTTAGAAGTCAGAAAAAGAATAAGGTGCCACTTGGTAAAAGGTTCACTTTGGCACAGCACCTACAGTACAACATTAAGCACTGAACACTCCATACCAGCTCTTCAGCTTACTTGGAGAAAATTACTTTCTAGCTGCTCCTTTTGAAGTATATGTATACTGCTAGAGTAACTTTTGTGCACATTTAAAGGAATTCAGCATGTAAGCTTATAATATCTTTACTGCAAAAAGGTAGTTCAAGTCAAGGTTTTCAAATACCAAGCTTCTTGGTAAAGCCCTTGTTGTCTCTATAGTTCAGTAAAAAGCTGAGTAGTAGCTTTAAAGCTTTTAAGACATACCTGGTTTTGCACTCTGAACACAGAATTTAGTAAGAGGGCTTTGATTTTTCAATACGTTTTCTTAACTATACTTTTAACTATTGCTCCATGTTTTTCTGGTTTAACAAGAAAAACAAAGAACCATACATTTTCTTCTCTTAGTGACACATTGGTACAGATGCTTTCATTTGCACTTACGGATTTTCTTTCTTACAGATAATGAAAACAATATATTGTAGACATCAACTACTCATATGATCAACTCTCATAAGCTCTTTGGCTGATTAACACAGCTTCTACTACTTTCACTTCCAAACCGGGAAAAAAATGGTAAGATATGAAGGAGTAAGACTCTGATATGAAATAAGAATAAGAAATCTTTATCACTGGCACCTTAATTGCCCAAAGTACAAAGCAGAATGGAAGGTTTTCCAGTTCTGCTTGGCAGCAACTTCATCCCAGTGTCTCTTAAAACACACCAGACAAAAGCAACAAAAGCTCTGCTTGCCTCCAACTAAAAGCAAAGCCATGCTCTTTCCAATTACCTGGCTGCACTATGAAAACCTGCGAAGATTTTCAGCTTCTGTAACATCACTACATGAAAAGGCTCTAAATTACAACGGGATCAGATTATATTTCCTTTGCAACCTCACTGCAAAAATCTTCAAAAAATAAGACCTCTCAAAATGCTGCTAGAAAACATAAGGTAAACAAGACAGCTGTAAAACCACAGGTATTCTTCTATTTTTGGCAAAATTACAATCACACTTTTGTACTATTTACCTGTTTTGTAGTGGATGCTTAATATACTGTTCAGGGCTGGCAACCTCCTGACTAGGTGCTGGCTCGGTTTTCTCCTCTTCTGAAGGCTGAGGGTTGGGAGTAGTTTCCTGTTTGAAGAAAGGAGTTATTAATCCATTCCTTCTCAATTTTTATAGAAATAATTTATTTCTTTGAAGTAAGTTTAAGAAGGCTGAAGCTTAGAATTCCTCTAATTCATCTTGAATTAGGGGCCTGAATCACATAATGGAAGCACAATCTGCATCCCTTTATTCTTCAACATCTGAAGAGGTCCTACAATAAATACTAACTGCAGGAATTTACATTCTGCTGTTTGGTGAATTGCTTCCTATGTCATTTGTTTCCGGAATGGTTTACTTAACATATTTGTCTTATTTTGAAACAGTTCTGAGAGTTATTTCAGAAATACACAATATGCTGTGTTATCTAGAATATGCACATCTAAAAATTAATTTCCATAATAATAATTTCAGAAGGAAAACTATTTTTTTAATAAGTTTCTGACAAAGCATAATTGGAAAAGATGTACAGGCTCTGTTTATTTAGAAAAATCTGCTATTGCAAGCAGGAGACATGCCTACAATTCTCAGGTCTGAAATCAGCTATTACAAGCAGCTCAAAACCAAACCAGTAAGCAGTTATCTTTGTATTTGCAACATCACTACTAACAAAGCTTCAGGCACCAAACAGCAAAATTTAAACACATATCAGTTCTCAAATCTCAAACTGAAATAAATGTAATTACACACTGACCGCAGATTAGACTGTTTCCAAGTATTATTTTTTCAGATCTCTAGAGACAGTGCTAGAGTTGTCAAATACACTTTAACACAAAGTGAAATAATATATTCCCTTTGCATGCAAACCCCCTCAAGCTCATCTCTCAGTTCAAGAAGCCACTGTGTCAGGTTTGAAATTCTAATGCTATTCCTTCAAACCAGGGAACACAAAGCTTTATTGTGAGGCCGAGCGTCCCCACCAGTTACCACCATCTCTCCCTAATCTGCAATCCATACTAGAATATTACAGAGACAAGGAATAAGTACTAGAGCTCATTCCCTACAGCTAACACAAGAACGCCTGTACAGCTGATCCTGTGAAAGAAAAAGCACTTCAGTAATATAAACAAATACTAACTACAGAAGACCCAAAGACTCTAGACATTCTAACATTCAGCAATATAAAAGCAGTACTTAAAAATTAATTTAAACTTTGTGGTCTTAAGAGAACAAAGCAATGTAGGGGTGGATTAAGTAATGGTAAATAATCTAATTAATGGAACAGTTTACTCTAGACTTCCACATTACTCAGTTTATCATCACCAAAGCTGCTGAAAAGTGGAATGGTTTGAAGTGATAACAAAACAAGCACTGTTTAACCTTCATAGTCCCAGCTGGCAAATTCTTCTGACAACACCTAAAGGTCTATCTTAATAGGGATGCTCTTTTCATTATTGATATATTTAGCATTATTAAGTATGGTATTATGTTTTACTTCAGAGAAGTTACACCTTGATGCTTGAAAACAATGAAGTATGCTTTAGTTTAACAGCTCACCTAGGAAAAAAATCTTAGTTCAAAAGCTGATTGACATCACATTTAAGAATGCTTTCATATGCTCCAACATTCACAGTGAAAAGACTGAAATGTGAAGGCCTGACAGGGGCAGCGACAACTAGAATAGTGCTTTGATTTACACAGTACAAGGGGTAGGTAGTACAATTTCCTGCGTCTTAGTAAAACTAAATGCTTCCTGGGAACAGCACTGACAAACCCATAGAAGCAGTGTTGAACAATCTGTCAAATCTCCTTCAGTGTAATACTACAAAAAGCTAAACAGATCTTCAAAAAGCTTAGTTAGTGCTTCAAATTCTATCTAGAATAAAGTTTCTAGTATTAGCTCCATTTATTTTTAACTTGATGGGATCAAACTTTCCCTTTAATCAGACACACGAACCCCACAGAACAAAGATGGTCAATGCACAAAGGCTGTAAAATACACCAAAGAAGCATGTCGATATTTCCTCCTCCAACTTATTGTTTGTATTATTCTACAAAAAGCCAAGTACAGACAACTACAATTTAAGTGTTGTCCCTTTAGGGGCTTCTAACTAGAAGAGTTAGAGATATTACATGTGCAAATATAATGAGCATACAAGAAAAATCTTGTGATATTTTGAAAGTAAACTAAGCACTAGGTTTTGTGGTAACACTTGCTTTCATTCACAATACTCCACAGTTGTGACATCTAATATTTACAATTGATTTACAAATGCTATTACACTAAAGATTTTTACATCAAATAGACTCACTCATGATGAATGCAAAGTATCTTCCAAAAATTATTTCAGTTGAGAATCTCATTCATGTTTTCTCAGCAAATAGATTTCAATATACAAAGAACTAATCCTAAAGTCTCCCTGGTCAGTCTTCCAGAAGTATCATAACTATAAAACCCAGAAGAATCAATACAAAACTACCAAACACTTGCAGGGCTATGCCATTTCATAACTTCTAATAGAAGGCAACATCAGAAAGGATTAAGATAGCACTTTCAGACAATTAAAAAAAAAAGGGTGCCATGAGCCTCAATACCTGCCCCGTATACCAATGGTCACCCTTCACATAACTACCCGAAAGTCCATTTCTGGACAAATGGAAGACATCTGACTCAGCACAAATTTAGTTAAATCACCACAATAACAAGTCCCTTAAGATATTTTGAAAGCTACTTAGCAGCAATGAAATTCAGGCTAACTATTATTTCAAGCTCCTGTCCAAAACAGTATATGACAGCTCACCTCCAAGGCTTGGCTATCTATGATCTTGACCCAAGATTATGCCACTCCCCTCAAAAACTAACCCAGCCAGATTTTTTTTTTTTTCCTTCAGCACCAGGTTGCTCTTCAAGGACAGGTATAGCTGTACACACCAGAATAAAACTGGAATAAGGTGTAAAGTTGGAAGCAGAGCTGTCAACCACAAAGGAGTTTTCTGGCTGGTCTCAGAAGCCTAAAGCAGCTTGTTTTCACTACCTTTTACTTCCCAGTGCCATCAAGGAAAACAGAAAAAGGACCATTTTAATTTTTGACTGGTTAATCATACCAGCTCCCATTTCCTTTCACCTTACCTTTATCTCACTATTCTGAAGTTAAAGTATTTGTATAGCAAAGCACTTTCCATTATTAGTCAAATACAATGTACATTCACTAATTCGCAATCAAAGTCCATTTCTTGTATCCAACCTCTTTCCAGCTACTGAAATTCTATTCCAAACCACAAGCATGCAGGTTGTAAAAAAAATTATATAAACACAATATGAATTAAAGTGATATGGTACACATTTTACCAATTCACACCTTGAAAGCTTGCAATTGCTAAACTATTAACTTAAAGTCAGGCTGTCTCCATGAGCAGTTTCTGGACTGCTAAATTTAAAACCCTTCATAATACTTTACTATTGCTCATGTCTAATGCATTCTTTAACCTAAAACTGACTTTGCATCTAGTATTAAACTAAGCCACCGCTGGGTTTGCTGCTTTTAAAATAGATGTAATAAAATAGGTAGCATTACCAGATAAACTGGAAAGCTTCATATGGCCAATCCTACTCCTCATACACAAGACAGCACGTAATTAAAAGTGACATTTATTCACGACCCACATGTTTTTTTGATGTAGGAATCAGCTTGCAGAAGTCCATGAAACATTTGCCTACTCAGCATTTAATGACTGTGCATATCTGCACATTACTTGGATTCTACACTTGCAGTTTTAATTGGTGTTATTTATTCTTTCTCCACAGCACATAATGACCAACATATCAAAGGAACATGCGTACGTCACTGGGACAGGAAACAAACAGCACTTACAGTAAAAACTGCTTAATCAGGTTTGTCTATTGAAGAGAACAACTAGCTTGACTAGGTTTCACCAAGTGTTTTCAGGTGCTGCCCAGACCACATTCATGTCATCTAATTGTCTACAGAAGCTGTTTAGGAAGTCCAGTTGAGAGTACACAACATTTACATCCCAAAAGGACATAAACTAGCACTATCATGCATTCTTGGTGAAAGCGAAAAAAAATCAAGCCTTCTTGCATTAAACCAAAATAAGTTATATTTGAAAGTTTCCACCTTCTTGTTTAGGGTTTCCAACAGAATGAGAAAACTGCACATCCCAGTTTATCAGAGGTCTAGGGAAAAAGCATGTAAACGACCTGCTGGTCCTTATGCTTCTGCTACTACACTACAGGTAGGATAACAATTCACAAGGCACAAAATCAAGAGCTATTTATGTCAAAATATTCTGGACAAAAAAGGGATTTAAGCCCACTCACAAGCAAGTATTATATGCTCTAAGAAAACAAAATTAGGATCTGATATGCAATTCTGAGGAATGAATATAGAGGTAAAAATCACACATAGTATGTGTAATACCAACTGGAAGAGAGGTACCAATGGCCACCTGCTACCAATTAACCAGTGTTAAATAGCTTTTTAGACAGAAGGACAGAGAAAAATTTCCTAGGCATGACATAACAAGGGCTAATATAGAGCAAGTATCCTAACTGCATACGCTATTACTTAGATAACCACAAATTTTTAGAAAGGCGTTCACTATTACAACACAAATGTGGGACCTGATTTTCACTAAGTGACATCCCACCAAATTAGAACAGAAGTGCAACACATGTACAGGACAGGAACAAAAGACTGAAGTAGAAGAATTACAAGCTTCCTCCAGGGTTAGAGGGGCACGCTGGTTTGGTTTATTTAGGAAATACAATCTCAGGCTTTAAAAGACACAAAGAATATTTACAGCTCTTTTGACTTCTTAAAAAAATGGGTTACATATGCTTGAAAGTACCCATCAGATTTTCAAGATTTAACTCAGAACCTTATGACTAGAATTAGCAAACAAGTTACAAGGTATATCAAAATACTTCTTTGTGTTTTTTCGAGCTGCCTAAGCAGGCTGCCCTTGTGCTACCACTTCTCACCCCACTCTGCGCCCTGCTGCTGCCTTTGCTACTGGAACATTAAATCTACCCACAGGATGATTTTCCACATCTAACACTGTTAGTTCTAAGGCGCTCAGACAAAAACACAAAAACTTCCCTCAAAACTGCAGAGGAGAACAGTTCAGATGACTCAAGGGACAAAACCCATCTGTAACACCCCTGATCTCCCTCCACAGTTCTACACAATAAACACAGAAGCACCCCAAATTACTTCAAGTATATTAAGCCACTCATACAACCAAGCATAGAATTTTACATCAGCTGAAAAATTAAGACACATTCAATCTTCATAAAAATCTGAAACAAAATCATAAAATGTATGGATGCTCAAGACATCAGTCTTCAACCAAAAAATAAAGTCCTGGACATACCATTCATATGCTCAAGCATGTAATGTACACAAGCTACTTTGATAAACAGCACTGACCGCTACTTATAAGATTATTCATTTAAATAACTGTTCTGCACATTTAGAAAAAAAACACTTTTACACAGTTACAATTTTTCTGCCTTACATCCACTATGTAAGAATCAAGGACACCTGCCACTTTCAGGCAGCTAACAGAACACTTGTATTACATAGCACACTTAAATCTGTAGATCACACATTTAGTACCTTCATAATGTGAACATTTAAAGAGGAATAGGTTTTAGGACTTTAAGAAATGAGTGATTGTTTTAAGTTTCTGGACTAAAAATAGTCTCCAAACTTATGTTTACCCCAGAATTTAGAATATTTCAAAAGTGAAAGACAATTGTTTGAAGAAAAAGTCACATTAATTCACTTTTAAAGTCCATATTTCTCTTTCACAATGCAGGCTCTCTACCAACATCCCTCATTTGATTCTTTCCTCTCTACCCCCTCAAAATTTACACTGATCTTTATAAAGCTGCCAAAAGGGTCACATTCATCAAAATTTCTCATGTACCTCCACACCTGCAGGTAGTATTAGTAAATGAAACAAAACTCAGTCTCATATGCTATTTTTATGCATTACCTTGAAATAAGCTTGACATTTTATATGCTATGTGAAATGTAATTTTTTAATTGCTTTGAGAAAAGTGTTTATCTCAAAAAATTTACAAGTTGGCTGACATTTTCCTCCTCTTAGAGGACGCTCTGTATTCAGTCAGAAATGCAATTTACAATTAGAAAGTTTATGATAAGACACTTTCAATTATTAAACAGCATGCAAGACATTTATCCTGCATCATTTCAGAAAAATGCAATGAGCAAGCAACTGTGTTCACAATACTACAGCTGAATACTATACTGATTTCAACCATAGCAGGTCACTGACTATATTACAGCAGAAACACCTAGTAATAAGAGTAAGTCTAAAGTTGAACATGGGCTGCACTAAACTTACAGGCTGTCTGTCAATAATGCAAAAGAAATACCTTTCAGCCTACCTTGAATTTTAGGAGCTATTTTGAACTTTCCAGAATTTCAAGGCCCTACATCACTATTTTTGTAACCCCTCGAGATAATACTGTTTAATTTAAAGTAAGTTTTGAGTCTCACCTACTCATGATTAGCTGTTTAAACAAGCATTTTTCAAATTACACATGACTGAGGCTTCAGCCATGTATCTTAAAATGCGGAGTTAAATCCACAAGAATTGCATTTGTGCACATGTAATGGTAACTGTCATGAAGAAAAAACCCCAAATAATAAAAGAACCATGATGCCCATTTCCAATTTGAATTATGAGGGATCAGATGTGCACATATAAGCTACCTCCACATGATTTATATGCACCTAGAAGTTACAAGCTTCCTGTGGCTCCATTTTAAATGTCACCTTTGGTAAACGACTGTTTACTAAAGCATTACTGTTGGTTTTGTTGTTGACTTTGTGGACTTTTGTACAGTGTTATCTGATCACATTTAATCCTCAAAGGCTACAATATGAGCACACTCTAATAGGACACACTTGTGCATATTCTCACAAATTAATCTAGAATAGTCTTAAAAGAGAAACAATCTGGATAGCACAAGAAAAACTGAATTTTAACCTGTCAATGTTGCAGAAGCTTAATTTTTCCCTGCAGTGGAGAAGTAACCCACTGTGCAACAGGTCTGTATTTACTTAGAATAATCTTGCTTTTCTTAGCAAATTCCATGGGACTCTTTACAGTACTCTGAACTCAAGTTTCAATATTCATACTGAGTTTCAAACATTTTTTCCAGCCTCTTAACAAGACTTAAAATGCATGTTACCACATGAGCATGGAAGTACCAGAAGCATCACCAATTTTAGTAGAGGCCTACATTAAAAAAAAAAAAGACATTCAGTAGCGTTTTGTATTTCCTGTGACACATTTTCACACTAGGGAAGCATCACAGATGACATCTCTACAAACCTACATCCAGATTTTGAAGGTCAGCAACAGAAAGGCTTCCCTATGATCAAGAGGTAATCCAATTCCTAACCACACATACAATTAAACTGTTCAATTGAAAAGCACGTAGTATTTCCGCAACATTAGCATCTATGACCTCAGTCACTATGCAAGCCTAACTTTTAAGCTTAGGTAGAAGTGTGAGCCACCTAAAAGGACAGGAAATAAAAATTTTATTATTTAAATAAATTTGAAAATATGCAAGCACAGCTGATATTTGTTTCCTGAAGTCAAACATACTTCAACTATGGCAGAACATTCAACAGCAGCATTACTTAAAGTGACATGAACACTGCCCTGTCTTCCACTTTTACTAACTCAGCACAACTGTTTGTCACTGCATGGTGAACTGAACCTGGGAAAAGGCACAGCAAAATCAATTGTTTATTTTTGGCTAAATTAGGCCCCACATCTAGCTCAACATGCAACCTCACGCTTATGCAAGAACAATGGAGAGAATGGTGCAGAGACAGGCTTAGGCAAGCGCCACAGCCAAGAAGGCCACAAACCCATGGCTTTAGAGTAATTTCAGTTTCCAATGGCCATCAGTATTACACAATATTTTATCAAAACCCCTGCTAAGCTCCATGGTGATCACAAAACACAGGAAGCTCTCATCTTCAGATATGTGGGCTATAGCTCAGAAAGATCAGCTTTTGAATGGGAAAAAAACCTGTTTAACACTGCAGCTGGAGAATATGGGAAAGGTGTTGCTGGTGGTCCAGCTCACTGTCTTAACTGACATTCCTCCTGCTCAGAACTGCTAGTCAAGCAATTTGTAAGTGCTGACCAACTTCAGCCTCTTCCTTGTAAGTAAAGGTGGGTTGTTTTTTTTCCTCATGGAGGAAAAGCATAAGAGGAGGATCAATGTCCCTTACACAAAAGGGTAAATTTAATCTTTATTTAAAAACAGTGAAGTGATTTTCAAACTTAATCCCTTTTTGTACACACTATCTGTTTATTCCCAGTTGGTAAGCAGCAGCAAGAAACTAGCCTTCCTTAAGTTTCTCATTTTCCTGAAACCCTAATAGACAGTCTACTCCTCATGATACACAAGCACGTGGGATTAGAGTAAAAACTACACTTGGACCACTTCCAGCTGCTTCAGTTCTTTATGGAAGTGCAGGCTGGGACAATGCTTATAAAGTACAGCATAATATCATAAACATAACTTAAAACCTAGAAAAAGAGAAAAAAGTACTTAATTATCATGAAAACGATAAAAAAGCTTGAATAAAAATATCATTTTGAGCCAGAAAGATGACATAACCGGAAAAAGCCAATTTCGTTTGCAACACGCCTCGAGTCTTAAACCACTCGCACTGTTTTCTTGTTTCAGCTGCCAAACTCCCGAGCAGCGCATCTGCCAACTTACCGATCCTCGCCCCGGCTCAGCCACCCCGCGCCTCCCAACCGCAAGGCCTCTCTCTCACCGCCAAGCTCCGTGCCTGCCTCGAAACCAGACCTACACCGCTCCCCGCCTGCCAGGAGGGCGCTCGCCGGCCGGCCGGGAAGGGCCGCCCCCTCGGTGACCGGCGAGCACTAACCCACCGGCCTCTCCGGGCGGAAAGCAACATGGCCACCCCCACCCGCGCCACATGCGCCCGGCGCGGCGAAAGGCCGCCCGCCAGGCGGCCGGGCCGGCTCCCCGCCGCCCAGGGCTGCTCCGGCTTCTCCTCGCCGCGCCTTCCGGCCCGGCCGCTTCCCCCATGCCGCAGCGCCGCGGGGGCGGCCGGGCCGGGCCGAATCGAGTCGGGTGGCGGGGGCCGCGGGCGGGGCGCTGCACAATGGGCGCCGCNCCCCGCGCCGTCCCCCTGCGTGCGTGCGCTCCTCGCCGGCCTCGCCTCACCTCGCCGCCCCGGCCGGCCACCGCCTCCCGCCCGCCCGCCGCCCCCGGGGGGGAGCCGCGGCTCGAGGAGGAGGAAGCGGCGGCGGCGGGAGGGCGAGGAAGGAGAGAGGAAAGCGTGCGGGAGAAGGGAATGAAACACTCACCGGTTCCACCGCCGCCATCTTAGATCGATCTGATCGCAGAAGCGCGGCGGGGAGGGGAAGGGGGCGGATAAAAAACCCAGGTTCAAACCCGGTTGGCCGCCCGGCGGTCACGTGAGCCCGGCGGCCGTTGGGGAGGGGGGAAGGGGTGGTGCCGGCCTTCGGGCGCCGGGCGGGGCGCGGTGCTTGCCGGGAGATGTAGTCGTCGCGCGCGCGACGGAGGGGTGAGGCGGCAGGAAGGGGCGGGCAGCGCCGAGGGGGCGGGGCCCCCTGGCGGCCGCGGCGGGGCGCGCAGGGCAGAACATATATACACATATATATTTCTCTATACGCACATGGGCCGGTCTGAGGTCCTCGTGTTCCCCCGAACGGATGGGGGCGGGGCGGCTCGGGAGAGGTGGTTGCGGCTGCCTGCCGCTCCCCAGGGACACCCCACCACCCCCCGGCGCCCGAGCACCGACTGAAACGCCCGGAGTTTCCAGCTCACGTGCTTTATTTGTTTCATTGAACTTGGTATTTTGCCGATTCCGTGGTTAATTGAGTTGGTACTCGGAACGGCCCGAGACACGGCCGGTGAGCCATACTTCTGAGGAAAAAAAAAAAAAAGGCAGGAAACAGGAAAACGAGCTGCTTCTCAAACTCGATGGCCAGGAGACGGCTGTGGTTTGGCGTCGGGAATGCCGGGGCGGCCAAAGCGTGTGGCTGCCGGTGCCCGGGTACAGCGGGCTCCTTGCAGGAAGGTGTGGGACGGTGGAGGGCGAAGGCAGGAGGTGGGACGCCTTCCCTGCATGGGGAAATGGGGGTTCAGAGGGTAAGAAGAGAGCGGGAGGCACTGCCCATCTCTCCCCCTCACTATCCCAGCTCTGCGCCCGTCAGCAGAGGTAGACTGGCCCACCCAAGACCTCCCTTTTTTTTGTAAAAGGATGTAAACATGGAAATCCACTCAGCCACCATGTCCAACTTCAGGCCTGTCTGTAGAGCTCGTCGGAGGCGTGTGGGAGAAGGGAAGGGAGAGGTGCTCTCCAGGCAAGGAGGGATTAGGCAGGTTTGACGATTAGGCGTGCTGAAGCTTTGAACATTACGAGCAAATTACCAAGCCTGGGACACCTGGTCCAACCACCTACAGCAGGGACACGGTCAGTGTGCTGCAGATCCCTCTTAGCTCACGTGCCCAAATCTCCTCCTTGTCCCGGGGGGAGCAGAAGGTGGTAACATTCGGCCGGACCTCTTCTCCACAGGGAAATGCAACACAGCCAGGCTGCGCAGGCCGGGCCGGCACGGGCATGCAGCACTGCCAGCTGAGTCCTTCGGTTGTTGGCAAATGGGGCACAGAAATTCACAACTGTCAGGCACGTTTCTCTGTCTGGCACAAAACAGACTCTCCCCAATAATTCAGAGTGTCAAAAATTGTACTCGGCTCTAAGGACATGTCTGTACAAGGGCTGCAGGGGCACAGCGTGGCTTAAGGACAGCTACAGCCACTGTCAGCTCCCACCCTCCGGAGCCCATGGGACACTGCTTTCCTACGCCCCTCTGGCAGTTTAAGGCACTTCGAAGCTCATCTGGGCACACTGTCCTCTAGCCACGTGTCTGCCGCTTGGTGGGCTGTGGAACACCTTGGGTTTTATCTGCTGTCGTGCCTGCCCACAAACTGCCATGCGCATGTGTCTTCTTCCCTTGGTCAGGATGTGTCTGGAAGTGGAGAGGCAGGCTTACGTTCAGTGTTTGCCTGTCAACAACAACTCTAAAGCTAGTTTACTAAAAAGCTGTTTCTGGGAGAGCAATTGTGTCCATCCCTATTTGCTCAGAAAACAGTATCTCCAAATACAGAATCCCGAGAGGTGGAGCCCTCTCAAAGAGAGGAAAAGACAAAGATAGAAGGGCTGTTATTTTAAAAGCGAGAGGCCTTAACGCTTGACACTGACGATGTTTTTCTCCGCTGTTTGAACTGCCTCAGTCTCTTTCTACCGCCAGTTAGAATTATATTTCTGACCAAAATAACTACAAGGGTTGCAGCAGTTACATTTTCCCCAGTCCTTGGTCCTCCATTAAGGAATTAGAAATTCTGAGAAATTTATTCCAGTCACTATGGAAGAAAACCATTGCTTTGCTGTGTGCAAATAGCAGGGTGCAGCCCTGCAGAAATCAAGCACAAAATGAGACTCACCACAGGTGAAATTTTTTATGGTTCCACAGGAGATCAGAAGGCTGTAAAGGATATCTGAATTGCCACAGCATTCCTAATTTACAAAAATGATCTATAAATTAAACAGAGCTATTTTAGGAAGTAGGATCTTCAAGCAGTATAGTGGAGCCCATATTTTAGACTGCTAATCATGAGCAAAAACGATGCCTTATCAGATGAACAGGAGAAATACAGCAGTATGAGAGGAAGAACAGCATGTTTGAGCTCCAAGTTGGTTCCATGGGAAAAGGCTGTAGCAGTGCAGCATTCCCGTGAGCCTCCAGAGAGAGGCACTTCATTTTCCTTCTGAAATGTTCCTGTCACAGAAAGCCTGGTAGGGGATCTGCACGCGTCCATTCTGCTTTACCTGCTAAGGAGTTCATTAGCAAGCAGGGTGTTTTCAGGCTTTGAGACCAGGTTCATTCCTGCACATTCATGCAGTATCCCCTCTTCAGGGTGACCTAGAAATGGAGGCACAGCATGAGGAACGGAGGGCTTGTAATTATAGTGGTTAAAATGCTTTCAATTCCCCCTAGAAATCTACCCTTTAAAGCTCTCTCCTTTGTAGTCACTTTCCAGAGTCAGGATAGTATTGCTCATCTCATGACAGAAAGGAAGTAAGAAGTTACATTCCTGAGAACAGAGGAAGTTAAGGGAGGTGACAGCGGGATTGAGATGCACCTTATTCAGCACTATGTTTTAAGGGAACCAGGTATCTAAGGAAGGTATTGGGAAGAGGTGGAAGAAACAGCTGTTTAGTGGAGAAACTCGTGATTGGAGATAAATATTCCAGATGCTTCAGACAGGTGCGCATTCCCTATCTGCCCCAAGCAGATGAGTTACCCCTTGGAAATGCAACTAGGACTATATAAGCCACTTTTCTCCACATGTAGGTTGACTCTTCAGGGAATTCAGTACATTTGTAAGGCAGAATTTCCCTCTACAAAAGTCATGTTGACCCTTCCAAGTAGATCGTATTTATCCGGTGTCCACTAGTTCTGTTGTCCACCAGTTTCTACTGATTTGCAAGGGAGAGAGAACAGAATTCCTGCCCCAGCCCATCAGGCACCCTGTCTTCCACGGAACTCTTTTTAAAAACTTATATCCCATTTTCCATCCAGCAGACACTGGGCATCAGTACACTTCTTAAATTGTAGTTACACATACCTGCTAGCAATTTCCATCTGGTTCCTAGTGGTTTCTTACTCTTCATTTCATCTGTTTCATCCATTCTCTCTTCAAAATCCCTTCAATTTCCAGGATATATATATTTTCCAGAATACATATATATATTTTCCAGAATACAGACTCAAATAGTTTATGAACTTCTCTGTAACGGCCTTGTTTTCTTTGAGTACTCCTGTTAATACCATGGTTATCATTTAGTCCAGCAGACTTCTAGAAGGCTTCCTGTTCCTAAGGATTGAAGAAAGATTTATTATTAGCTTTGATTCCTTTGCAGGGGACCCAATCTAACTGTTTTCTTACATTTAATCTGCAGGAATATGTGGTTTTTTTTCTATTTTTTTATTTCAGTATTACTTCATCTTTTTTTAAGAAAGCTTCTTGTTTCTAATAGCCTCCTTTAGCCTGTTGTTTACCTGTGCTGTGTCCCTTTTGCCTATTTTCAAGCCTTCATTAATAATCCAAGTGTGTATAGACCTTAAGTTTCTAAAATGTGCATCTTAAAATAGCTTCCTTGCTGCCTCTGAAAATTTAATTTAGCTGCATTTTTAAAGTTACTTTTTAACAAACTCTCTTATTTTTACATAGTTCCTCTTTTTGAAACTGAGGACAAATTTGGTGAATTTTTTGGCTGCTGCTGCTCCTGTAATGATACTGCATCAAAGTATGTTAAAGCGGTTGTTGTAAGAATGGCTCTTCAAATGATCCTGAACACTACTCAGGGTGAAGTCAAAAGCTCTCTTTCTTCTTGTGGGCTTTCTAACAAGCTGTTCCATGGAAGAGACACTGAAAATGTCTACAAAGTCAGTCTCTGTGTTACATCTAAGTGTAACATTTGTACAATCTACATACAAGCAACAAAATCTCCCGTTCCTGATGTATTTTCTGCCCTTGCTGATCAACTTGATCCTCCTTGGCATTTCACTATTAGTAAACCAGACCAAATATTGAGTTGGTTAATTATGGAACAACTCAGTAAGTATTTGCAATCCTCTAAAATCTCCCTCTTTAGGCTTGAAATGTTAACCTACGCAGATATGATTTGATTTTTAATAAGTTTGTTAATTGGATTTGATTTAAATAGCGGCTTTTCCAAAAGCAAAATGGTTTTAAGGGGAGGTGAATTTCCTGTCACTCTGAAATCTGGCCAACACAGACTAAAATGTTGCCTGGCTCAATAACTCCTACAGGGGCTGTGGTACGTGAGAGTGTTTACTGGAAGAATGTTTATAGAGGTGCAAGTAAATCCACACCCACAGATATACTGTGCCAGTAGAAAAAGTACTGGGAAGGGCTTATGGTACTCAGGTAAAGGGCTTTGCTTCAGGACTTCAGGATTTTTACAGGACTCCAGATGGGATGGATATGTGAATGTTTTAATAAAAAGTATCTATTACTGGCAGTATCAGTACACAATCCCAAAGAGAGCCCATAGTCTCCAAGTCAACAGGGTGGTGCAAGGAATCGTATTTGTTGTTTCTTTACTACTAGGAGAGAGAACAAAGCTGCCTTCTACTATATTTGTTTGTAGATCACTGAATGGCCACTGGTTATAATTAAAATGTATGAGAATAGTAAATTTTCTGCTGTATTTTTTCTGCCATGGAATTCATTTTAGTGTTATGATTTGATTTTTATTTAACAAAGGCTGAGGGTTCAATAAAGTGATGCTTTATCTGCCACCTGACATCTCTAAAGGAAAACACAACAAAAATATATTTAAGTTCTTAACCTTTTATAATAATGTTTTATAAAATAAATACAAAAAAAAGTTTTCAAAATAAAAGAACTGGGACATATCTTCCCAGGGATAAAACAGAAATTAAGATAGAAAATATTTCTCCCTATGCTGTATAATGTTAAACCATGTTATGATGACAAAATAAGAACATAATCTATTAAATTTGGACATTCAGAAAATACATCAATGCATGCAGAAGCATTATTTTTTGTCCAGTGACATACTCTTCCATTTTATCTATTTTATAAAATCTGGTTCCTAGTAATTCTTTACAGATTGTTTAATGTGAATACAGTAATTAATAAACCTTCCTATTTATTTGCGTAATATGCCACCAGATGGATCTGATATTCCGTTTTACTTGTTTGGCAACCATGCACATTCTTTGACTGCCTGTTTTAATCCTGCCCTTTAAGTCTCTTAACATAAATAAAGATAATCCATCCAGAATCCTCTTCCTCTGTGATTATTTTATCTTCAGCTGCTTCTGCGTTTAACTTTATATTTTTATTCTCAATGAACCAAGTGTACAGACCTCAATTTTAGAGCTTTAAACGTCATTTTACTGAGAAGAACTGTGAATGAGTGTTAACCACCAAATCATACTAAATGTCATACAGCATTTGGCTGGATTCTCGTTTTTCTTACGCATTACAGAGATAACAGCATAAAGTCCCCTATAAGACAGGTATGATTACTAACAGTGTTTAATAAAGTAGACGAATATATTACATCTGAGTTCTGAACGTGACCTACCTTGTTACCACACAAATAGGAAGTAAGCATGTGGTGGTGTTTCATACATGTTCTTCTTTGATTTGTTGAGATACAGAGGCACAAGGCCTCTAAAGATGACATCAGAAGTTATCCAACAACTTATAATAGCAACGAGAGGATTATGAGCTACAGTAATCTTTTCTTTGAGTCACTGACACACATAAGCAAGATCCTTAGAAGTGATGTGGCTGCCTTGCAAGTGACATCATCTTCAACTAACTAAAAGGTAGAAGGCAAAGAGGTATCATAGATACTTCCACAAAATCACACCTTTTGAAGTTATAGTGGAGAAAGAGAAAGGTCTGAAGTAAAGAAACGTTCAATACCTCTTCTTCAGTAACCCTTGCACACTTTAGAGCTCTATCAGTTTTCAGTGTGAACCTAAGTAGTTGTTAGGAACATCTGTTTCATTCTGAAAAGTGCGGCATCAAAGTCAGAGGTGTGCAAGTATAATCTCTAATTGATCTGCACACCTGTATCTCACTGATTTGAGTGGAAATGGAGCAGATCACTCACATCAGCAATAGAACACTTTTAGAATCATTGTGTTTTATGTGATTAAAAATCTGACCATCTTAGTTTGATTTTGAAACCTGAAAATAAAAAAGAATTTTTAATGTCTCACAGTATTGTCCATGATAGCTAAAGTGGAAACAAAACAGTTTTAGCATTTTACTACTATTAGTCTATTTTCTTTATGGCCTTGACTTTGATGACAAAAACTGGGTGAAATCCCTGTTGATATCAGTAACATTCCCATTGAATTCACTGGGCAAGAACTTCACTCCATTACTTTTATTGTGTTTCCATAGTAAAGAATAAAAATTTTTATCACCTCAAGACACACTCACGGATTCTTTCAAATTTTACAATCAGTGGAGTTTTTCTCTTTAAAGCTTGCAACTTATGGGTTAAATAGGAATGCTGTTTATAAAATACCATTTTGTTTAAAAAGATGCAGCTTGTTTTCCTGTGTTCTTGTCCCATGATAAGCAACCAACTTCATATGCATATATTGGAAAAAGCTAAGATTCTTGGATACAGGAAGAGTGTTCTTGAATTCAGAGAGAATTGTTCTTAAATCATAGCAGAAATTTTGATGATTAATACATATGCTGCAAGAGGCAGCACAGCTTGAACAAACAAAACAAAACAAAACAAGAGGATGTGCAGGATCTTGCTTTCCACCACAACTAGAGAAAGCACGCTTGGAATTAGCTTTGAGTAAGTCTGCTCCAGTCTGAACTGTGGCTGTAGTGGGCCTTTCAGTAGTTTAGTTTGTATCTCCACCAATGGAAGGAATAAGAGCACTGCAGGGGCTTACAATACATTGCAACCCCTTTTGACTTAAAGAATTAGACAGACTTTGAAATTCCACATCATTTTTCTTTAAAGAGGAGAAATGGAGACAGGTATTTCTTTAATGCAACTCTGTTCATTTACGAAGGATGTTTATAAAGTCTTTTTTTTTTTTTTCCCCTCTGGTCATAGTAAGACTATTTTGCTTTGACTACAGGTTTGTCTTTTCTTCTGGGTACCGCTTCCTACAAGGGCTCTTTTTTACTCTTATTTTTTAAGATCATGCTACATATATTTTGTGGCCATCTTTGAGATGTATTTCTTTGTGTGCATTTGTGATGGTTTTGCATTTTCTCTTGTTTACACTCACGTACAGACACACACAACCTACATAACTGTTGCATTTGGTATAAGAATCTCAGTAAGTGCCTGTACCATCTGTCCAAGCCATAATAGTGCACATTTGCATGTGGTCTAGCTCCTGGGTGGTATTTTTGCATTGTTTCAGCTATCGCTAAACAAAGAGGCATTTAATTGTGTCTTCAATGAGCCTGAACAGAAGACAGCTACTATACCCAAGAGCTTCACTGGGAAAGTGCGATTGCCCAACCCCCACTACTGCAATGTACAGAAGCAAAGCGAGGAGGGGGAACATGAGCTAAGGCACTCTCTTAATTAAGTAATGTCAAATTCAGTGGCCATTTTCTTCCTAACTAGCAGCTGCCTTAGCTGCCAGCTGCTCTAGGTTTTTTGCAGAAGCTATCTGACCCATGAGACATTGCTGACCTCTCCTTCTGCCCTTGTTTGCCAACCTCACACACTCCCAGCCTTGCATCACTTTGGAGAAGTTGGGAGGACAGCAGGAATACAGCACTGACATAAATCAAGGACCATGAATGGGCTATAAAATTTCTGACTCACGCGCCTCTGTGTGCGTTTTTCTGTGACACAGAGGGACAGGCAGCTAGAAAGTGACATGCAAAGCCTGACAGAGAAAATAGAGCTCTACTCAGGGAAGGTCGCAGCAAAGGTCAGTGAACTTCCCTGGTGAGAATGAGTGTGCCACCAGATAATGGGAAATGGCAGTGGACGGACCTCCAGGAGGCGTGAATCAGTTCACTTATCAAATCAGGAAATCAAGGCCAAAGTGGAAAACAAAAGCATTGAAATACCACAGAATCCACATAATTTTTTACTATGGGGATGATAATATAGGGCTGTTTAAAACTAAAAACCATCACAACAACAATAAAAAGAAATCTTGGGTCAAAACTTTCAGAGTCAGTTGCTCTAGGTTGATCCGCAAATGCAGTCTGTGTTCTTTCCAAACACTGAAGAGGACAAATAAGCAAGTTTGTTAATTCCTTAATTAGGGGGTTCACTGTTCTTTAAATTACATATATTTTAGAATTGTTTAATTAGTACATGCATCCTTGGCTTCTCCAAGTAAGTGGGAAAACAGCATGCTTTTATTCTGCATGTCAGAAATGCAGCAAATAAATGAAACTGAGTAACAGAAGGAACCCTGTCTACCAGTTAGAGGTCCTCTTTTTTTCTAACTTGCATTATTATCAACCACTACAAAGTGACCACAAACATATACCGACATTGCCCCAGTAAGGCTACTGAAAGATACAAACAGGAATAAACTGTAAAGTTATACTCACACATGAAATGAAATGTGAATTAAATACTCATAAAATTTAGTAAAGTATCCTAAATTATTAATGATGATTATACTGAAATGACATCAAGAAGCAGATGATGACATTTGAGCAGAAGACGCTGGACTAGATCGACCAGTATGCTTCAAGTTTTTTATACCGTGTCAGTGACACCAAGTACTGATAAACCCTACTTAGCCAGGTAAATGATGCCTACAACTCCTTGGGGTTCTTTAAATGGCACAAAGTGACAACTAGCAAATGAAGTGCACGAATGTACCCATCCTGTGTTGCTTGATAGCTCGATTTGTTGGTTACTTAGAAAAGGAGCACTGATTTTTCATGGGCTGTACACAATACAATACTTGCTAGCAACACAGATCATTTAAGTGATTCTGCCCGGTCAGGAACATTTTGCTTTAAGAAGTTTAAACTAAGCCTTTAATAATAACTTGGAATTGGAGTATGTAAAATCACAGCCTGTGAATGTGTCCTTTAAAGATATTTCATTATGTTGGTTGGCAATTGGTTGCCTGTCTTCAGAATTTGGACCTAAATGCTGTCACAGCATGAGCTACATGAATCAATACGTAGCTATTTTCGCTTGAAGAAAATAATAGTTGTAATCTTTGTATTTTACAAGCATCCTAGAAACGTTTCCTAATTCACCGTCACAGTATTCTCTTTCTATGAACAATAGGCCGATACAAGTATTATCAATACTAGAGAAATAAAGGTGAGAACTGTCGGAAGGACAGGTGTCCACCTGCAATTACACTTCAGTAACAGCACAGCATCAAATTCCTTCGTTTGTTTGACCATGCTAGTGAAAGGGTTCATCACACAACAAACCAGCATCTGATACTTTGTTATCTGTCACCTTGGTCCCGTAATTAGCTGGGCTACTTAGCCACTTTTTACCGATTGCATTGTCATAAGATAGCAGGTACATTTATACGAATACACTTATTCTGACAAGAACAGGATGTATGCTTTTCTGTTCTTGAGTTAGTAAGTGGAAATTTTCACTTAACCTCTAAGCCTAGGAGATAGATAATTTTTTTATTAAAGATGCGGCCAGAAGACCACAGGGAATAGAACACAATAGCAGAAAATGCTGAGATTATAGTTTGGTTTTTGAAACACACTTTCTGAGGAGTTACCTGGATGGCAGGAAATGAGGATAATATTTTATGTACTAAGATGAGAATAAGGATTGGTGTGGTTTCATTGAAGTCAATGACATTAAAGCAGGAAGAGAGAATCCAATCCTGCAACGTTTTGACTGAAATCATAGGCTGTGCCTGGCAGCTAGGTGGGAAGACAACAGAGATTTTGAACAAGGAGTGGAATCCCAGCACTAAGGCCGGATCTAGCAAATATGTGCTCTAGAGTCTTTTGCAGCTGTTCTTGTACTCAATAGGCATCTCTCCATGTTCTTTTGAAAAGCAAGTTCCTCTTGACTTACGAACCAGTAAAAAGTGTCTTGCATTGATATTAAGTTAGAGGTGTTTTAGTACGGTCAATAGCCTTGACATCAATACTCAGAGAACATAAGAGCAATTAGCTATATAGGCACAGATAGTATTTTTTTTGAGATCAATCCATGTAAATGGGAGAAATATAATGTATGTATTACATATGTATGCCCCATCCCTGGAAGCGTTCAAGGCCAGGCTGGATGGGGCTTTGAGCAACCTGGTCCAGTGGGAGGTGTCCCTTCCCATGGCAGGGGGGTTGGAACTCGATGATCTTTAAGGTCCCTTCCAACCCAAACCATTCTGTGATTCTGTGATTAGTCACACTTATTTTTATGATGGATCACTGGTATCTAATCTTTCTCTTTCCAGGAAAAAAACTAGCATCCTTCCCATGATAATACCACTGTGACTCTGCAGCCTGTTTTTCTGATTTCAGTTACAGCCTTAGAGAATATTGAGTTCGTGATTTATTCCCCAACACCCACCCCCCTTCCAAACGAGAGCTAAAAAATAAAGCGAAAGGTTTATTATAAACTATATACGCAGACTTACAGACCAACAGCGCGCTCCGTAATAAAGACGATACGCTTGAAAACGGTGGGATACAGCCTCCCTGATGAAAAAAAACAACAACAAAAAAAACCATGAGAAGGCAACGAACTTCCTTCTCCCTGACAGATGGAAAGGCGCATATTTAAGGGCATGTTTCAAGGCGATGGGGGAAGCAGGAGCCTGGCTTCCCCTCTTACCTCAGCCACCCGGGTGACCCTGTCCCCCACCGGCCCCCCACCTCTCCTCCCCGCCCTCTCCGGGCCGTTTAACGGTTCCTGAAAGGCACCGGCCGCCCCAACCGCCGCTCTCCCGCCTCCCCCCGCGGTCTGTGAGGAGGTGAAGGGCGGGCGGGGAGAGGAGAGGAGGGGAGGAGCGGCGCTGACAGAACCCGCCTGGGCGGGCCTGAAGGCACGGTGTGTGTAACCCCGACGGCGCGGGAGCGCTGCTGCCGGGCCTGTTAACAGCAGCCAGGCAGGNGCCTCAGCCGGCGGCACCTCCGGGCGGCGGCTCCTCCCTCGCCGCGCCGCGCCTGTGGCAGCCCGGCAGCATGGCGGCGGTGGAGATATAAAGTTGCGAGACGGCCGGCTGCAGTAGCGAGGCCAAGCTGCAGTGTCCGACCTGCCTCAAGCTGGGCATCCAGGGTTCCTACTTCTGCTCTCAGGTGAGGCCCCAACCGCGCTGCCGGGCACCCGTGTGCCGGGCTGCGGGCGGGCGGAGGAAGGGAGGGAGGGAGCCGGCTCCCCTCGCCTGCCTCCGGCCGCCCGGGCCCGGCCCTTCGTGCCCGGGTTTAGCTTCTGGCTGGAGCCCTTCTGCTCCTTATGGCTAGGCGTAATGCGGGATTTCATTGCTAAAGAGCAGCCGTGGAGTTCGGGGGTGAGAGGAAGGGCACGGGTTTTCCTCCGCCTGAAGGTTTGGGTGGTCGTGCCCCCCCCCCTTCCCTAAAATTAAGGGCTTAGTGGGACAAAACGAGACGCGCTCATCACATTCCAGCCTGTGCGTTTCTGTCTCTGCATCAGCTCTGGCTCTGGAGTTGCTGGGCTTCGATAAACACCGGGAGACTTGTTGCTCTGAAAACAGATTTTTCGGTTTCCTTGAGCTAAATAAAAGCTTTTAGGGAAAATGATTTGGGATTTGGTGCTCTACTTTTTTATTTTCCTAAATCTCTTTGGATATTCTATGGACCATTCTATTCTATTCCATTCTGTGATATACCATTCTATGATATTTTACTTTAAGAGGGCCAAACAGGGAGATACAGGTTAGGCCAGTTGTTGTACAACCATCAACTCTTGTTAAATGTATTCTGTAGGCCTCGGCTATCCTCACTTATTACTACAGTGGTAATATAGTTTGGTTCTTAATTTAAAAGGATTGTTTGATTCTATGATTCTATGGCTGTTGAGTGGGGGTTTTTGTTTAGTTTTTTTTTTTTAATAACTTGAAAATACACAGTAAAACACATAGCCTAATACTTTGGACTTTTTGTATGTGTAATTTCTGTCAACATCAGTGAGGAAGTACACGTTTGATTCAGAAATTAATGGTGAACTTCATTGTCAGAATTATAATTCAGGGTAAAATCACTGAAGTTAAAATCATTCAATCACATCAGATGGATTACCGTGCTAATTGGACAAATTTTCTTCTGAGTCAGGATGTAGACTGATACTTATGGTTTGCATAGGACTAGGGGAAAACTTCCCACGTGCATGTAACACACCCACTGCATGGTTTCTGGTACTTTCCTCTGAAGTCTCTGGTGCCAGATGCTGGGAGTCAATGCTAAATTACATACACTGCAGCTGAAAATTGTTCTGACAATTCTGAATCTCTCGTTTCCTTGGGGTGCTTATAGCCGGTTTGTAGGATTTGCTCTGCATTTTACTACCCGTTTTGACATGTCTGATGTAAAACTCATCATAAATGCGTCTTCAGCTTATACAAATATTAGTTGGTGATGACAAAACCATTTGTTAATATATCAAACAAGTCTGTGTGAGAAGTCCTAGTAACATCTTCCCTCTGCCCTATCCCCAGCTCAGCTAATTTTTTATAGGATGCAGAGATTCTTGTTATCTATATATTAGGTTTTGTTCTTTTGAAATATCTGCTACCGTTGTAAGGTAAAAGGGGAATTACCTGAAATATTTATTAGCCTGTTAAAACAGGCTGCTGGATAATTGACTACATGCTTATAAAGCTGTCCTGCCTAGAAAATAAAATACTGAACTGGGAATCCTAGTCGTCTTATTCTGAGTGACCTTGGGTGTGTTGTTCCTCCTCACTGTGCCTCACTGTCGTAGGTAAGCATAGTTATTCCCTGTATGAAAGGTGCTTTGAAGGCTTTGGGGCGATGCATGTTACAGAAGAGAGAAGAAAATTAACGGCAGCTTGTTTTCAAGATGTGCAAAAAGTGTCATGCACTGAGAGAAGGGTCCTTGTGTTCAGTCTGCAGCGAGGACCTTCACCCCCCCTTAGTACCTTCTGTGGGGCCCAGCACGGGTCTCTGCCCCAAGATTCCAGCTCTCCCCGTCATGTGCTATGTGCGATGGAGAAGACTGACTACGGTGGTCTGCTAGTGTCTTCTGAGCACTCAGGAGAGTAGGTGAGGTGCTGCTGACAACCTGGCTGTCTGGTGAAATAAGCACATGACAGGTGAAGGAGTCTTACAAAAGCCAGGAAATTTTCTCTGAACTTCCAGCAAGTTTCAGCTGACAGTACGTGACTGGTTAGCATTTGTGAAACTTTTCCAAAGTTCTCTCTTTGGTGGTTTTCTTTCCATTGTGCATAAATAACTGTTAGATAAGCTAGTGAGTGGACCTAGGATGTTATTCCATGTCACAGCACAGCCTGTGTTATAGCTGGCATGGTCCTATTCCCTCCCTCCAAGGATGCACATTCCTACCCCTTCCGTTAAGCTGGCCCCGATTCCTTGGCGAGCCGCTTCTGAGTTTTTTTAGGGTTTTCTTTTAATGGAGGAAAAGCAGTTGCGCTAATGTTTTTGCTGGTTTAGCTCCCCAAAGCTGTGCTTCAGGAGCCTGCTTCCGAAGAGCACTTGCCTGCTGTGGCCCAGCTTGGCGTGGTCATAAAGTCAACCCGTCCTTATTGAATGCAGTGGTGTTAGCTACAGGTATGCGGGCACTTGCTTACTCTGGGCTGAGGGCAGGATGGGAGTGACAAGCTACCTGGCGTCTCTTTGAGGGGTGAGAGCATCTGTACAGACCTGCACACTAGGTTAATTTGCTAGGAAGCCTACGATGACTTGTTCATACAGCCAAAACTCCAGTCAGAGCTAAAACCAAATTGTAGTTTTGTTCCGATGTGAAGAATAAACAATAGAAGAGTGTGAACTACTACAGAAAGGTAACCAGTATGGAGCAATGGTTTTCAATTATAAATAGTAACGTATAATTTGTTAAGAAAAACTAATGCAGGTGGTATAGGACTGAGACTCTCAGTGTAATGAGGAGATTGACTAAACATTTTTCTTCACTGCATGTAGAGAATTGAAGTGAACTTTCAAGTAGATTGTATCAAGACAGTGATTTCCCCAGTGGATTTATCATTTGTGTTTCTTCTTTCCTTGAGAAAGGGCATTATTCTGGTCATTTGTTTTTTCCCTCTTTCTGCATCAAAAAGAGTATGTCTTAACAACATGCCCTGAAAATGCTTCCTCTGAAGTAATTTGACATCCTTTGAAATTCCTTTGAGCCAACTCTGTTTCATCTTTGGGTGTTGTGCACCTTGGAAACTGGGTACAGCTATTGGGTAACAGTTGTTCTCGTGGGTCATAGGTGGAAAGGGGGCCAAGGCAGCCAAGTTCTGGCCTAGCAGGGAGGTTTTGAACTGGTAATGGAGACAGGATAAAGATGGCTTTTAGCAGTGGAGGAGCTCTGAGGTGGTGTGTTGAATCCCTGTGTTATTTTTTTTTTATTTCACTCCAAGGTGTAACGAGAGGGAATATTCTGCTGAGGGATTCTGTCTTCTGTTAACCTTTTAATAATACCTTAATTTAGGCTAGTAAATCAAGTACTGTCACTGCCAGCTACCTTCTTTCACTGTCTTGCTTTCTCTTTTGTAGAGACTTACTACAGTGTTGTGTGTGTTTATCATCTTAGACTGAATTACTGTATCTCACTGTATCTTCTGAATGTGGAAATAACACAGATGCCCAGCATCACATCTCAAGCCTGTTGTTCCTCTTACTAAGATGAATTTGCTATTGTGAAATCTGCCTTTATAGGTACACGTCACTTGTGTGTAAATTATATGTAGTATACATAATCGGTTCGTGTTTAAATACACAATTTACATTTCTTCTATGCCTTTTACAGGCTGCTGAATGATGAACAGAGGGAAGGTAGTAACTGTTCTTGACATCTCCAGTTACCACTTTTATATGAGCCTTCTAATTGTAAATTGATCTCTTATTAATAATTTTGTGTTGCTTTCATGAAACTTCCTCTCTTTTACTATTTATATCTGTATAAGTGTCTAGGATGAAACAGTAATCTGAGGTTTTCTGTGGTGTGGAGTGGATGCTGGTGTGGACACGTTTCTTCAGCCAAATTCAGAAACATCTATTTCTAGCTACATACTGGTAACATTCTCTTATTATAAAGTCAGTAGCCTGTGCTGCATTTTTTTTTCTCCAAGAGGTCAATGCCACAGATCGCTATCGGAATAGTAGTCCTGACTTATTCAAGAAGAACGGTCGCCTCTTCCTGCTTTGCGTTGTTTGTTGTCAGTCCCAAAGAGGTCCAGGTATATCAAGTGATCTGGTTATAGAGTCAAAAGCAAGGACCGTGACATGGTGAAGCTGCCATACGTGAGCAGTGGTTGGACGTGTGTTTGTGGTGTTTGAAGGGAAATGATTTCTCTGAACTGTACAGTAGGCAGCATCATCTCTCTGGCAATGGTGGATACCCGCTGATGGGGCTCCTTCCATTTGAGGTTGGGCATGACTCATTAAATTCCAGTGACAGGAAAGAAATGCTGCTCTGTCTTCTCAGTGGGTTTGTATACTGATTTACTCCTTTCTGAGAGGGATATTTTTGCTGATACTCAGAACTGGGCCCTTGGCAGCTTTGGATACTCAAGGTCACTGTAATTTGTGAAAAATTGTGGTCCTGAAGAATGGTGTTGTCCCACCCCCCACTGTGCTGTTTCCTTTCACCTTCAGTGTGTTGGGGGTGGGGAGCGGGGAGCAGTGGACCTGGATGAAACTATTTTTTGTCCTCTCTCGTGTCAGACTGTAGGACATAAGTGCCGTATTTCATTCTTGGTTCACTGTTCTTTGCTGTGCCTAAAATAGGCTAGAACCTGCTGCTTGGATCCAACTGCAACGCATATGCATTTCTTTTGGTATAAATGGCACTCTGCAGATACTGTCTTCTAGAAGATCTTTTGACAGATTCCCTTCACCAAGAAGCTGACATTTTCAATTGCCTATAAATCACCATAAATACCTGCGTCTGTGGTAAATGCCTGGTTATTGTTGAGGCACAAATGCTGAGCCCTTGTAACTTTCTGAAAGTAAAACTTCAGACTCCTATAGGCAATCTTTCCTACTAGTATCCTTTCAGTATACTGAAGGATGGTCCAGTTTGAATTTCTCTAGTCTGTTTTTCCTTCACTACTTTCAAAAATCACTTGTATACCTCTGTAAATCTGAAGAGTTGCAAAATGCAGTGCCTTCCTCAAAGGAAGGGCTCTGTCATGTGGAACCCAGGAGTCTCTGCGTGAGATCAGGCTTTAGATGAAGGAGGAAGCCAACGTGGCTGGTACCAAGGTGCTGCATGTAGGTGCTTCCCTTGGATTTGAACCTGAAAATGCATATTCAGCTCTTCTGAAAAACTGACTAGTCATGTATGCTGCTTAGCATTTTAAACTGAGTTTTTCAGGCCAGAGGCTATCTCTGTGGGCTTGTACCACGCCTAGAAGAATAGGGTTCAGCATGCTAAAAAGAGGCCGCTGTTTTATTTTAACATCAAATATATTAATAGTTGTATTCCTCAACTTACTTGTATTTCTGGATAAAATGTACGGTTAACTGTATTATATTAAATATATATGTCACTGATAACCTGATGTTTTTCTTAAGCTAAATGCCATACTTAAGCTTTTTTGTCTTCTGTTCTGCATACCTTCAAGGTGGTTTGGTTAAAAACCAGTTCTCATTAAGCAAAACTACATGATCTCAGATTAAGCCCTAGACAGTTTTACATTCCAAAGGACACTTTTAAATTCCATTAAAAAAATTGCTCAGAATATTTTTAAATACAGTGTACTGCTTGACAGTGTTTCCTAGGTTTTTGCCCATTACAATTCAGGGTATAATGACATGCAAAGAGACAGCCAGTCCGTCCCCACAGTCTCAATTCCAGCTGTCTTTTTTTTTTTTTTCTCTCTGTAGAATAGGTATCTTTGGAAATTCATCACAGTGGGTCTAAATGATGAGCAGAGTGGATGGAGAGGGGTAATTTTGTGGAAGCTGAACATGTAACTGAACAGTGGGGTGGTTTTTGCATACCTGCGGGTAGGTGTATTTAGTGTCAAATGCCCGCTTGTGTAAAGCAGCGGTACCTGAAGGTAAAGGGGAGCCTGAAGAAGAATGTCAGCATTAAGGGTGGAAATCGCTGACGGAGAGTTGGCAGAGGTAACTTTAAATGAGCTGCTACCTTGCAAAGGCAGTTCAGAAACAGTCAATGAGTATGCCTTGAATTTGGTGTTGTGGTGCCTGCATAGTTTCCTGTACTTGGGTAGCTTATTTAAAGCTAGTTTGGTTATGTCTGTACTATACAGAGGTTTGCAGGGTAGTTATATCCTAATCTTGGTTGATTTAGCGCCCTTTTCTCCTCTGGAATTTGCAGTTGGCTGTGCTTTTCTATCTTTTAATCAGGTTGCGTGGATACATGAACCGAAAGAATAAGAAGCTCCCTGTTATTACTGTAAAGATGACAATAAACATAGGAAAAAAAATCCTTGCTAAGTAGCTCAACTGTTTTAAAGGATTTGGTTTTGTTTTGTTCTTTCAATGGCTGATTAAAAAAAACTAACCCACCTAAGGTATTTGGTAGTGATCATTGTGCTCATAGTCAAAATGCACTCTACTGTAAAACAAATTCTGCTATGCTGCATAATTCTGTCCATATTTCAACCAATAAATAGATGTTGGGCTGTCTCCTTAAGGTAAAAATCATTTAGAGAAATAACATGACTTCCAAGAGGAATCATTCCAAATCTTAATGCTGATTGTGCCTTTGGTTACCTTTTATTAAATAAATGTACAGGTTCTAGTGAACACTGGGTTGAGCTTGTCTCTAAACACAGAATCAGTGGGATTGGCCTAAGAATGGCTTGAAGCCAGAAATGTTGTTAAAGGTTTAAATGTGTTGATGGCCTCTGTCAAAAAATCACAAATGTGTTTTTCTTGATGATAGAATAGTTGTACCCAAGATTGCTCTAAGCAAATTGAGGATTACCCCCCACACACTTTTTTTGTGTCATACATTTGACCTTTCTTCTTGTACAGTCCTCTTCAGTGTTTCCAAGTCTTGTCTTGATTGCTATATAAAACCAGCATGCAATAAAAATAAAAATGCTTTAGGTGAGAAGGGTGGGGATATTAATATCAGACATAGTAATGGATAATGTAATGTTTGAAATAAAATCCAGGAAGTCTTCCAAGAAACTTGAAGCCTGATTCGTATTATTCCTGTGTACTTTCCCCCTGGAGCTAATTAATGTTTTCAAATATTGCCATGTGAAGTCATGTGTTCCTTTTTTAACCATATCAGAAAAAAATTTTGTTCATTTTAATATTAAAAATCACCCTGATATTTTTTTCCTGGATTTTTTTTTTATTTAATCATTGAAAATTTTCTGTCCTGATCTGTATATGGCATAGGAACATGGAAGACTCATTAGAGGCAGGAATGATAATAGGAAGATTGAAGTACATGTCTCAGCAGAAGGCTGACAAGAGAAGGCTCAGCGAAAAGCAGAATTTTCTCCAGAAAATTCTCCAGAAAGTGGCCCAGATGGAGAGAAAGAGTGGCTTTCTTCCATGGCTTGTCAGGAATTCTGCTGTATAGAAGGTGAGGGTGTTTGCAATATGCAGTGGTACATTGGTAGTGCTTTGACGCCAGAGCTATGATTCTCCAACCTGTGAGATGACAGCTGCCATATTTTTGTCTGGAATTGCCAAGGCAGAGCTCTGCAGGCATGTGCAATGTAGTGCTTGTGCAGTAAGTTGTTGAATATAAATAGTTCATGTGCACCCGGTAAGTCCGGTGCTTACAGGAAGCATATGACTGATCCTACACAAAATACATGAGTTGTAGGTGGATGTGCAGCATATCCTTTAAATGCCATCTAAAAGCGTCAGACCAAGACAGAGATATTCATTGATTGTACACTGCACTTGTAATAGCCTGCGCTTACAAAAATGCTTCGGACTCGCTGTGTGTACTTGTTGCAGTTGATTGATGTGCATATAATGCACATGTCTGGGATGTCCCGGTGGACAGCGGCTTGTTCGGAGCTATGCTGTAGTAGTTCTGACAGAGCTGCTCTTCTGGAAATTGAGGGCAAGTAAAATCTGGGAAACACGTTCGGGAAAACTCAGACATATGGCAGCCTTATGCAGGTTCCTCTTAGGTAGGTTGTTTACAGCTGCAGGAAATAAAAAGTCAAAATGCGGCCTGTCAGGTTATGATACTGCCAGGTGCGGTGTTTGCCTGGTGTTCTCTGTTTATGGGCCAGGAAAGAGGAAAGACTGTTCGCATTGGAGAAAGGGATGGCATTGGAGAACACACCCCAAAGTTTCATGGGGAAGCAAAGAATGAACTACAACCAGTAATTATGTCAGCTGATGTGTGTTTTCATTCCCCAAATGCTCCTTTATATCCCAAGAAGTGAATTCTAGATTTGCAGACTTGGTAGTTGCTCTAAGTCCTTAGCTGTGTAATCCTTCTTCTTCTGCTTCAGAACAGAGGCCTGGTGTTTAAAAAGTGATTAAAACCACACTGGTGCTTCTAGTGTCCTTGAAATAGGGCTTTTAGCTTTTTTATTTTTTCTTAAAATAGGCCTCAATTAAAACATGCTCCTTTTCTTCCTGCTCTCCAACAGAAAACAGATAATAGTGCAGCGCAAAGGTCTGTGTATGCAGCAGGTTATACAGGTGTGACAGTAAAACCTTCCACTGCTTGTTCAAAATGACATTCTCTGGTAATCTAAAGTGTTGGTTTCAAAGTCTCTTGTTGCCCAGACCGTTACGTAGCACCATGGCATGTCAAGTGCCAGTCCAGAGAATGTGGCGACTGCAAGTATATGGCATAGGAGATGACAACAAACAACTGGTTTTGGGAGTGAGGGAAATAGTACCCAACAGGGTCTCTTTGAATGTAGGCATACTTGTGCACCACTTTACTGTGGTCTTGTGGATACAATTTGATAATTACTGGTTGCAATACTAACGAGAAAATGGGGAGAAGATGGCTCTACAGGAGTAGACAGTTAACACTGCTTAATAGCAACCATGAAGCAGGGGTAGAATGTTAAATGCTGGGCTTAGTTTACAAATCTGTTGTCTTGGACTGGTTGAGTGTTGCATACATTAGGTTGAATCAGTTGTTGGCTCTGGACGGTAGTTTTATGACGATGATTCAGTATTAGTATTGTCTTTCCTTATAAAGGAAAACAGTTTGCTTCCTGCCTCTTTTTTCAGAAATTCAGCTGTTATTGTAAATGATTGGAATTAGCTGTTTCCTAATGTTTGTTTTTAGAGCACATAGCCATTGAATTAGACTTTCTGCTACAAAACCAAGTAATTTCCCAATTAGCATGGGATTAGCAGGATTACCTTTAATACTGCCTTCTGCATCTTTTCTACTTAAATCTCTCCTTATTTCTTGTCTTTCCTTCATCTTAGTGTTTTTTCATTCTTCTCCAGCTGCCAGCCACTTCCATCTGCCCCTTTGCTGATTCATTGTTCGTTGCATGACCTGCTCTATTTGTTCTTAGGAAGAAGAGAAAAAGACAAACTCCTTCACATTCACTCTTCCCTCGATTTCCATTTAAACTTTCTCTTTTTTTTCTTTTCTTTTTTTTTTCATTTCCTATTTCCATTCAGTAGCCCTCACTCCCCCCTCCCCCTTTAATCTCTTTCATTTGTTCCCCTGTGATCATGCTGATTGGCCTCTGTTGCTTTCCTGTGCTGGGAATGAGGCAGAAAAGACACAATTAGCAGGAGGAGATGGCTTCTTGTAGGAGCCAAGAGAGGACCATCCTGCCTGCTGCAATGCAGTAAGATCTGGTGTGAAGATAGACCTGAAGAACTCTTACCTCTGTGTTTCTATGAACAGCACAGTGTTTCAGCCAACCTGGAGCAACCATGGTGTTTAGTTACTCATTAAAATGATAAGGGGACAATATTTAGTAGATAGGATTAGATCAGTGTGTTTCACTGTGATGGGTGTGTCTGTTTGGCTATGCTTCCTGTCTCTTCTGGCTCGTAAGCTGTTGAATGTAGTATTTTCTGTTGTTAAGACAGTTACAGTAGCATTTACTGCATGTTGCTACAAGGGTTAATAAAATCTGTCGTTTAGTTTTTGTTTAAAATACAGTTGCTTCTCTGTTTTGTGGGGATGGCACGTCTGTCCAGGATAATGCTACTTAAAAATATATTTTTGTTATTTGCAATTCTAGGAATGCTTTAAGGGAAGCTGGGCCACTCACAAGTTGTTACACAAGAAAGCAAGTAAGTACATTTTTTTTAACCTATTTTAATATTGTTTTGAATTGCTTTGTCCTGTGCAGCCAGCTCTAGGTGGCCCTGCTTGAGCAGGGGTTTGGATCAGATGACCTCCAGAGGTCCCTTCCAACCTCAACTGTTCTGTGATTGTGTCTGAGAATGGTGTGGATTTTTCCAAGATCTCTGGCACTGGATTCAGCATATCTGAGATTTTGTCCAATCCCTGGTAGTCTAAAGATTTATGTAAAATTTCAGAGTCAGTGGTACAGAAATCTCTGTTTCTGTTCCCTTTTCTCTTTGTATGAAGTATTCCTTGAGCTACATTGCTAGGTATATGAACAGAGAAAGAGGGATGCTGAAATAATGGACAAAGAGATTATTATAAGGCATTGCCAGGCTTGTTCACTCACAGCATTTTCATGTCTGTAAGTAAAAGGCAGTAAAGTGGGAAAGGTTCTTTTGAAGTTTTTGTGATTGGACACTTGGGGGAATGCAAGCAAGCCAGTTAGAGTGCAGCTGTTCTGTACACTTGGGGTCTATCACTTTGGGGGAAAAAAAAAAGGAAAATGCTTTTGTGCGCTGATGCAGCCATTGATAGAAGGGTGTATTATAGCTAGGATTTTGCTAAGTTTATTTGAAGGTAATAAGAGTATCTGTATGCCTTAGTTACAGCTGGTAGCTCTGGCAGAGAAATACTGGTAGATTTTCCCTTACTTGAGTAGTAAAAATAGTTCATGAGTTTAAAATCAAACAAACAAAAAGAGAGAGCAGATCCCAGTTTTGCCCCCCTTGCCTCCTCCCTCCCTACCCCCCTGCCCAACTTCATCAAGCCCTGCTTAAAAGTGAGGTAGGATTAAAAGCAAGTGGCATAGCAGGAAGTCAAATCTTCAAGTCATTTACGTCCTCCTTTCCTAAGGCCCAGTAAAACTCATTTTTCCATGATAAATGTTGCATGGTTAATAGGTTGGAGTAGCACAGGCAATTACAAATGTTTTCTCTCTCTCTCTGCCTTCCCAGTGTAGGTTTCTCATAGTTCACACGGGCATTCTGTATCCTCTTCCTTCGTACCTGCATGGATATGAAATTGTCATTGTTAGTAGTTTTGGTCATTCTCAGGTGCAGTCCTCTAATGCTTCTGTTTATCTGACAGCAGAATTTTTTATGATACCACTAAATCTGTGATCTTGTTGGCTTCCTGGATAACTGCCTAACGTCAACCTGAGCGGGCTTGGTTCTGATAGCCCTCAAGACCTCTATGCAGCAAACTGCTGAAGCATCTCAAGGGAATCTAAAATACTGCTTCATTAAATCTTTGGATTTTTAAACTATTACTTCTCAGTGGTTCATCTAATCTGAATGTCACATGAGCAGATGGCTCAGATGACAGCCACAGAGACTGAGAGGAACTCACGTCAAGGCTTGCTATGGCAGACCTTTTGCCATCTCTTGATTCTTCTGAGATATAAAAAGAGAAAATAAACTGAAGTTATCTAGTTATGAGTTAGTTTAACACTACCATGCTCTTTCTTAAGCCATGCCACCTCTTCTTGAGTAAATATTTTTCCTTTTGGTAATGCTCACAATCTACTTGCTTCAATCCTTTTCATAAACACCTTCTCTCTGTCCTGTTAGCATTGTGTTGTTTGTGAATGAAGTCAAGCAGTGGACCATGTCAGACACGAATTTCACAAGGTTGAGAGAGGTGGGAACCTCCAGCAGTTTGGGACCATCTTGTAAGGTGCATGCACTGCCTGTCCTGAAATGCAGAAGTTGCAGCACCCTCACATCAGATCTGGAGGGGTAGCAGGCTCTCTATATTGAAACTAACATGACAGTTGGATGCCCTCCTTCCCACCCCAGGTCATTTCTGTCACTGTATGCTAAGAGAAATCACAGTGCATCTACATCATCTACAGGGCAAGAGTATTAATTGAAGGGATAACGAGTGTTTCTGTAGAAATATTCTTTTTCCAAAGAATGAAAACAAGCACAGAACTCTTAGAACTACAAATGAAGAGCAACTTACATAAATAATACACTTCATTTGTGCATTCAGTACTGCTGTCCTGACATTCCCTAGTTTGCTATTGAATAAAGATAGAGTTGGCAGGATATGAACATTGAATGTGAAAATCTTAAGGGCAATACAAAATGATAACTGCTACTTACACTTTCATATATCAGTTTCTAAAATGCCAGAAAGAGTAAAATCTAGACTTATGTATTCCTAGGTCAATTCCTGGACTCCACTGTTCTTATTCTTATTACAACTGATTTTGCTGCTGCAATTTNAAAAAGCTAAGCGTGAAGTTTCCTCTTGGACCCTGGAAGGTGACATTAACACAAATCCCTGGTCTGGTTATCGATATACTGGTAAACTCAGGCCACACTATCCACTGGTAAGCAATAGGTGCCACTCTGTACTCCAGCACCTCTGCGTTCTGTAGAAACAACGGACCAGTCCTGACCTGATTACCTCCCACATTTTAGCTGAGAGAGGAAAGCTTCTTAAACAATCTGAACCTGATGGCAAGGATATGTATGAATGTGTCCTTGTGATTCATTTTGATTTAACTTGATCTATCTCTTGGTATATTTAAAACAAAGGAAGTGCCTGTGAGGTAACATGCATCAGTAACAGGTTTAAGCTCATACCTTTTGGCTGTACCTTTTGACATTTATTCTACAAAAAGCTGCTGCTAGTTCAGATGATGTCTTTTCCTAGCTGTTTACTGTTCTCACCAATAATGGAGCAATCTGTTTCAGAAAAACTCAGGTGAATTAATAAAGAATTTAAATAAATAAATGGGTTTATATTATTTCATGTAAATGGTTTGAAATAACCTGGTGAGTAATCTGGTGAGCAGCTCTGCTGAAGGAACAGAGGTTATAGTAATCTCCAGTCCTGGAATGGTGAAGAATAACTGAGGTCAGTAACATCTTCAGCTGTGAAAGGGGAGTTTAGAAGACGACCTCAGTATAGCTGTATTTTTAAATTGGTACAAGTTTGTACATGGAGTAAGCCAAAGTTTTTACTGGAATAATGGCATTTTATGTGTCTTTTCTAATTGGCCTGTGCTAGAAATGCTGCCCTTGTGGCATCATTTCTGTAGTCTTCTCCATCTGTTACAGGCTCATCAGAGAACAGGTTAACAGAGCCTGAGCCCGGGTGTGTTTGTCAGTGTCCCTGGAGAAAGGGTATTTTGTATTTGTCAATGGCCAAGTAATTTAGTAGTGTTATGGCTGAACATTTGCTTTTCTGTCTTCTGACTGCTGTAGGATTGATGCAAATGAAACGATAATAAAAAGTGCTAATCACTAGGGTGATGCTAATAGATGCTAATAACAGAGAGAGGAAGGATGTATTTGGAACCAGTGCATTTGCAGTCTGGAAAGTAGCAGAATAAACACTGCAATACAACAGCGATAATATGTTATAAACCCAGTTTCATTTACTTGACACATAGAAGTTTGATTTTTACAAAGCTGTGAAGTTGGCTATTAGAGGTTGTATAATATGAAAGCAATAAAGAGTAACAGGGGAATCTTTGAGAAATGAAAATTGGAACTGTTTTGGAGTGTTTGCATACTTCACAACTCTTGCTAAGTGGAATTAGCCATATTTCACTGTATTTAATTTTGCTGCATGAGTCTCTGTCTTTGTGACTGTAATAAGCATTCTTGCAACCTAACCATCTTTGACTATGATTTATTTAGACGCCAACAAGACCTGTGCCAAGTTACATTCAGAGACCGGATTATGCTGATCATCCACTAGGTAACTTGAAACAAATCACAATTATGGAGTGTTATGTTTGCTTTCTATTTTTCTTTTAATTGAAAAAGCCTTTATAGCATGAAGGAGATACTGGAGAAGGGAACCTCTTCTTTTATCTGTTCTTCTCACTCTACCTCTTCTTCCCCCACATTAACTTACTGATTTTTCAGAAATAATGGTTACAAGTGTTTTTTGGAAGTCCAGAGTTTGTAATGTGTTATCTTTCAAAGGTGTTCAGGGAAGAAAAGAAAAAAACCATGCAATCCTAGTCCTGTGGTTAACTTCATAACAAACAGCAATAAGTTGGCTGTCACAGGTGAATTCTGTTAAGCCATTTTCAGTGACATCAATGTATCTGGTGGAAATGTGTTATAAAATAACGAAACCAAACAACCACAGTAAGCAACCCCCAAAAGTAAACTGATAGGAGTTCCAGCTATTTTTGGACACAGAGGGAACACGTTCAAAATTATTTGCTTATTGGTTTGTTTTGGTATTTTCCCCTTTTTATATCAGTATCAGTGGTTTGCATTTCCCAAAGAAGCTGCTATGAAGTCTGTTAGAATGATTTTTAAATCTTCAGCTGTTCTTTAGTTATTCTTCACAGAATGTAAATATTTAAACAACACAAAACACTGTCTTTTAGGGGGTCATTCAACTATAAAACTGAGCTTGCACAGAATCTGGTAGGAAGAATTAACATGTTTTCTTCAGCTGATTATTGCAATAGTGTAACTAGAGATATTCACAAACTTATATAATCCTTTGTGGCTCTTTTAGAATATTATTTATTACTATTTATTATTTCAAAAGCACCTAAAAAAAAAAAAAGAAAAAAGAAAAAAAGACTTTTTAATGAATAAAATAATCTTCTTGTAAATCTGGTTTTTAAGGCTGTGTTTTGACTAACTGGACATGATAGTTTTATGCAGTAAGTGAATGGGCATCCTGAGCACATGTGGGCATCGTGATACTGTGGAAGGCTTTTGAATTCAAATTAATCTGGATAATGATGATAATGCTATGACTTGGTGGGTTCGTTTTACTTTAGTCTGTGTGAGAAAGAACATATTTTTATTGCTATTGGTAAGCTAAGTAAGTTCCTTGGTTGGACATGGGTAGCAATCACTCCTCCATATAACGTTTTTTTTCCTTTTTTTTTTCCTCCTCCCCCTTTTTTCTTTTCAGGAATGTCTGAATCAGAACAGGCTTTAAAAGGAACCTCTCAAATAAAAATACTCTCATCTGAGGATATAGAAGGCATGCGAGTAGTGTGTAGGGTAAGGGGGTTTTGGTTTTCATTACAAAGTGCCTTTATTCTTTAAAAATTGGTAGTGATCTTACCAGTTTGACAGCACATTTGAGAGTACAAACTTTCAAACCACTTTTGAGCACTGGAAAATAGTTTGGGAAATCTGGTATTTTCTTGCTTTTTCTCTCCTTGTGACTCCCAATTCACAGTAAACTTTTTGCAAGCAGAAAGATGATGTGTTTATTGACTTTGTTGTTACTGGTGAGATAATCTGTGGCTGAAATGTTGTTACTGTTACGAGTATATTTTATAGTGCATAAATGAGAACAGAACTTTTTCCTCTCCTACAGTTAAAACCCAGTAAAAACTAAAAAGTGAGAGCAAAACAGAGCCCCATCCCTAACAATTTTTGAAAAAGAGCTGTTCAATTGTAAGCACATCCTTGTGCATAAAGTCAAACTTTGAAATCTAAGAAGTCTGATTTAAGTTTATCGTATTCAGGGAAATTGTGGCCCAAATCTTAATTGGGTATTTTAGATCTCACAGAGGTGGCGTATTAATATAACCTGTAGACATCTTGAAGTCTTTTTAAAGCCCTAGCCTACCCAGCTTTCTTAACAATCTCAGTGTAGCTGTAGAAAATGGGTTGCTAATCTTCTAGGGAGTAGTCCTGGTCTTATTTTAAATCAGTACTTTCGTTTCATTTGCAGCTTGCTAGAGAAGTATTGGATGTTGCTGCCATGATGGTGAAAGCAGGTGTAACTACTGAAGAAATTGATCATGCTGTCCATTTAGTAAGGTTATTTTATTGTTCTTCTGGTGTTTATAAGTGCTTTTTTCTATCTCTTTATTTTTCAATGATGGTTGTGTGGTTTTCTTTGTTGTTGCATGAATTCCTTTTCTTTACTTTGAACTGTTTCCCAATTGGAAGCTATAGGGTAGTGCAGATGGTAGAAATACGTACAGTGCAATGGTAGATTCAAAACTCAGGAACTCCTGGGCCTCTCTCTGTATCAGCTCCTTCCATGATTTCCAGCTTCAGACTTCCTCTAAGTTTCTTCACCTGTTTTCTTGGTTAACATCATATAATTTTCTTTCTTCTAAACCCTTTTTGCTCCACAGATAAAATTATATAAAGAACATCATATCTAGGCCATGGACTTTTTTGCCCTGTGTTGTTGGTTAAGATGTACACAGGAGAAAGTTTAATTATGTATATTTGGGAATCAGAACTGAGGAGCTTGAGGGAGAATTGAAACAAGATGTTTGATGCAGTCAGGCAAACTAAAGCCACAATCCAGTGAAGTATTTGAAATACATGTTCAAGTATTTTCCTGGCTTAACTATTCATAGATACTCGAATTGTTTAATTTTTATTTTTCTTTGCTGTCTTCTCTGTGAGGCATGTAAACTGATAATTGAGGATACTTGTGTGTAATGTGGGGAAGGCAACAATTTTGGTATAGTTAAGTTTGTTGGAGAGCTTTTGGGTTGCTGTTCTATCTGCATTTGCAGCTGTTGAGCCAAGATTGTAAGGAACGTACTCTAGTTTGATTAGGCTAGAGGGTTCTCTTGAACTGCATTAAACACTACATTATTTGCTTATTCATAATGTCCAATGTGAACAACTAGTAGTTCAAATGGTGTGATCCCTCCTCAGAAGCTTTTGGAAACTTTTCTGGCAGGTTGTTGATACTGACCAATATGCCTAATTGGTACTTGGCAGTTTTAAAACAGTATTATTTTTTAAAATAAGATAGTTAACACAGTATTATTTTTCTGGAATTGCTCAGTATGTCACATAGCGTGTATATGTATGTATATGTAGTATATATAAAATGTATGTGTCAGTTCTGCAAAAACCCCAAAAAGGTTATTAGAGGGAGTGCAAAGGTAGCAGCTTAAGGTTTTAAAGCTAGGGGTGAAAGAGTGGAGCTAAATCTTATTTTGCCTAGCTTGTGTCTTTTGCAAAAATATTTAAAGTCTTAGACCAGGTGCTTAAAAATAGTCATTGAAAATGGCTGATTTTTTAACCGAATAAATATTGCCATGCATTGTTTTAAACCTGAATATTTCAGCATTGGTAATTGAACATAAAAATGAGTAGAAACAAAATTAAAGTAGCTTTACTTTCTTTCTGGTAAGAAATGCAAAGCATAACAAAATACCGTAATGCCAAAAAGTGATTGAAGTATCTTATTATTGTAAAGCTGTTGCGCATATGTTTTTTTCTTTGTACAAAATATACTAATGTAGAATGTAACTTGTATTTTCTAAATTAGGCTTGTATTGCAAGGAATTGCTATCCTTCCCCTCTGAATTATTATAATTTCCCTAAGTCGTGTTGTACATCAGTGAATGAGGTGATCTGTCATGGAATTCCTGACAGGAGGCCATTGCAGGAGGGAGATATTGTTAATGGTGAGTGCTATGAAAATTAACCTTCAACATTTCTACCTTCTATCCAGTTAAACCATACAGTAAGGTGAAGTTTCACTAGAAGACAACATGATTGGAATAGCTCTTAAAAGAGGCTTTTGTTCTCATTAGCCAATTAACCTCTGCTCTTTACATATTTAAATTAAAGAGTTTATTAAATAAAACAATTTCAAAAATTTGGTCCACTTTAAAAGCTTTAGAATTCTTCTACCCTGGTCTATGTATTAGTATAGTGCCTGAGTATTCTACTTGTGGGCTAGGTTCCATTTGTTCCAGACTGTATAAATAGTGAATAAAACGTATATTGAATTATTCAGCTGGATTAGTTCTGTGTGAATTCTTAATCAGATGGCTCTAGATCCTTAAGATTTTGCTATGGACATGACAATTATGATGACTGAAAAGGATCTGAATGGTGAGGCATTGTACAGGTGCATGTTAAAAAACGTACCCCTTTTTTGAGCATCTCACAGCCTACAGTACCAGCTGCTTTTTCTTCACAGTACTCAAGCTACTTATGCCTTCTTGGTGGTGAGGGATACTTTTATAAATTACTTAACTGGTTTTTGTTTTCTTATTCATTTCTTCTTGGTTTGGCAGTAAAAATTAATTACATTTCTTTTGTACAAAGACTTGCACCTTTGTTTATTGCATTGGTTTGCTTTTCTGTTATCTGTAAATAAATACCCAGCATATCCTAAGGTTTGGCCTACCTCTAGAAGCAGGTTGGAATACTTTTAGATCGTCAGATATTTGATATATATGAACTTGCAATAATAGCTACTAAGTCTACAGCTCAGTGCTGTGGGTACCAGGCTTTTCAGAACAAGCCTCACAATTGCCACCCCTTTGCAGGTCAGGTTTGGTCTGGCTGATAACTTGGAGCTGTAGAGTACATGTAACCATTTGGACAAAGCTACTTTATCTCTTTAATTTCAAAGATGATGCCTTTGCACAGCTCTCTGTTGTTTTCTGGCGTTGCTGGAGTCCAAACTAAGAAGCCCAGTTAAGCTTACTACACTGTCTTCATCTACACGTGCCTTACCTCTCCACTATTTGCATGCCAAGGCTGTACCTCAGCACTAGAAAACACCTTTTATAAGAGGGCTTAGTTGTACCTTTATTCACATCCCTGCCCTGGCTGCACTTGCCCAAGCCTTGAGCCTTCTGCTTTTTTTTTGATGAGAAATAACTAGTTTACTCTTTTGTATCTGAGTAGGTCTTGTTACAAAATGGTCCACATTTTGTGTATTGAAAGTGCATGGGCCCCATGGGCTCAAAAGGCTTCCAAGTCCTGTAGGCTTCCTTTTGGTAAGGTAGTGGCTCAAAAGCCTCTTTAAAAGGAGGAACAAAACAGGGTACAAAGGAGGAGATAGAAAAAGTACTTTGGAGGGAATGTGCCCAGTGAACAACAGAGAGAAGTGCCCATCCTTAGAAGCACCCATCTTTATTTAAAAGTTTTTAGCCTGCTGGAAGCAAAAGGTGGCCATGTCAGAGTCCAAAACAGGTTTTTAGAATCACAGGAAAACATCATCCAGAAGGTACTGGCAGGTGATGTCTCGTCTAACACCCTGCCCCGAGCAGGGCATCATAACATTTTGTTATCATACTGTTCCCTGGGAGCAGATTCTTAAACAAAAGCTGATATCTTTGCAAAGTCAGATGTTCTGGCCAAATCTGGCAGTGCCAAGAGAAAGTCTGTGGCACATAGAGATAGCCTCTTTGCAGCAAGTAGTCTGGACACTGTGCTAAGAAGCTCTGATTTACAGTTCCCAAGACACTTACTTGGATAAGTTACCAGGGTGCTGGTTTCAATACAGTCCTATCATTACATTACTAGATATGTACACTGGTCAAAATGTCCCACGCAATCATGCAGTGAGTGTAGTGTAACCTTGCAAATGCGTGCATCCACAACAGGCAGTATTGTTTCCGTGTGGTGTTAATTTCATTCTTCAGTGTTTGCTAGCAGTACAGGTTTACTGTTGACTCCAATGTGTTTTTTCCCATGTTTTCCTATCAAGTTTGTACTGGTTTCTCTAAGTTGCTCATATACCATACTCCTGAAGTCGTATTGCTCAGTACAGTTTCCTTCATGGCTAATTTACTTGTGAGGGGGTCTGCATGTGGATTTCTTCATGAATAGCAGTTCAATAAGTATTCTAGTGGTTTTGGTACTCTAGCTGCTATTAGACCTACCAGACTACTGACAAAGTCTGTTAAGCGCCAAAGTACCCATGTTACCACAGAAAGTCGACTTGGTATGCAAATATAGAATATTTTGCATGTGTTTATATAATGACTATGTGATGGCAGGTTTTAATGTTTTCCTTGTCTGCTATGAGAGACAGAATACTAGAATGGATGACAGCTATGTCTAAACTGGTGGGCCTCTTCCCATGTTTTGTAAAATGACTATTTGCAACAAGCATCTTGTATGGATGTTCTTAATCCAAAAAAGTGTATCTCTTTTTGGAATGAGTTAAATTAAAAAAAAAATAAATATTTTTTTCCTCATTAAAACTACTTGTGCTGCTATTTTTCAAGAATGATTTATATCACTTATAGCTTACAACCAACTTTATACACAAAGCAAACAAGTTGGAGTTTTGCTGCAACATAATTCTAATTTCTTATTATATGTTCTTCTAAACCTCAGTTGTTTAAGCATGCCCTTCTCATTCTTGCTGTTTGCCTGATACCGAATGTTTAAATTCTTTCATTTGAAAGAAAAAAGTTTTAAGTCATTTGGTGTATTTTTCTCTGTCAAGAATACTATTGGAAAGTTGCTGTGTATTTAATGTTCAAGATATTACACCTTTTTGGCTGGGAGCAATGGGTTTTGGCATTACTGAGAAATACAGTGCTAATATTACAGTATGTCTGGTATTCTTTGCAGTGGATATCACTGTCTATCGTAATGGCTACCATGGAGATCTGAACGAGACATTTTATGTTGGAGAAGTTGATGAGGGTGCAAGGAGGCTTGTCCAAACAACTTACGAGTGCCTAATGCAAGCCATCGATGCAGGTAAACCCTTTGGCTAGGGCCTGAAGCATTATGTTCTGGTTCTCAAACACGAGTGCTCATATTTGCTATTACCCGAGAGTGACTTCTGTTGTAGAACACAGAAGTGTTAGTGTGTGTCACCATCAGATGATGTATATTGTATAATACAGTGATTCTTCAAATGGCACAGCTCTGTGGGTGGTGGTTGCGACTTTTATTTGAAATGTATGTTGACAAGGAAAATGTAATTGGTGCTGAGTTGATCCACATATGATGATATTTACATGGATTTGGACTGTTAGTTAGATAAATCCTTGATCTGAGTAGTTTAGAGAACGTGAAGAACAAAGTGTGTTTTGGAAAACCAAAGCACGGCTTCCTACTTTTATAATTTGTATGGTGTTGCGCAATGAACCGAAAAGGTAAAACACTGTTTGAACACTTAAACGTATCTCTTTGCTCCTGCCAAACCTGATGGTTATTTCATAAAGCTAATAATGAGCTCTTGATTTTCAACTGTGGGAGCGTGCCAGAGAAGAAAAATCCATATCCTTCAGTACCCACAGAACTTTAGTTATGTTTAGTTATGTAGATACAACTCAGGACAGCTTCATTGAAACATACAGTGAGATAGAGAATGTCATGTTCAGCTTCATTCACAAAGGAATATACTAAGTTCTCTTAGACAAACAGAGAAAACAAAAATTTTCCAAGTCCCTGGAAATAGTTGTATTGCCTGTATCTTTTATACCCTGCAGATTCTTAAAATTCCCAATAAAATTTACTCACTTTTTGGCCTCTAAAGACTGAAGTTTAAGGCGGTATATATGAAGGCTTTAAACTTCCATTTAATGAAAAGTAAATGAAAAAAGAATTATGATGAACTTAGTATTTAAATTACACTAGATTTATTTAGGAAATTGTTTTCCTATCAAGTTTGTACTGGTTTCTCTAAGTTGCTCATATACCATACTCCTGAAGTCGTATTGCTCAGTACAGTTTCCTTCATGGCTAATTAACTTTTCACATAGTAGTAGAGAGATAAGTGTATATTAAAATATAGTTCATACATTTATCGAAAAAGCACTGTAACTCTGGGTATGAGAAGTTACCATGTACTTTGAAAGTTTTTTTTTGTCTTTAATTTCAAACTTCAACATCCTTTTAATATGTGAGCACTTACATCCATGAAAGGAAGACAGTAGTGTTCTTGTGAAGGAATTTTTTTCTTTCTCTCTCATTTTCTCTTTTATATGAGACTGTTTCCTCCCTCTCCCATGTTATTGCACTCACTTATATCCTTGGTGGATTAAGTAATCATAGGAAGTTGTACACTAGATGAGATGGCCATACAAGCCATGTGTCCTACAGAGATAGTAGCCTGAATGGTGTTTGATGGTTAGTTACATTGAAAGAAAGCTCTATAAATTTCCATCTGTATCTCTTTAATTTTGCAGTAAAACCTGGTGTTCGGTACAGAGAACTGGGAAACATTATTCAGAAACATGCTCAAGCAAATGGATTTTCAGTGGTTCGGAGCTACTGTGGGCATGGAATCCATAAACTTTTCCATACGGCCCCTAATGTGCCACATTATGCCAGTGAGTATTCATTCCCTCTGGGTTGTCCTGTAGACAAGAAGTGGTTTGTGATGAATGCACCCAATTTACTTCTTGCTTATATTCTTAATAAAGTAGCATGTTGCCTGACAGCCATCACGTTAGCATTTTTGGACTTGTGAAATAACTTTTTTCTAAACTCTGGACCACAGCATTCTGTATGAACCTAAATAAGGTGCATGTATTAGATACTGAAACAATCTGTGCCTGCACTAATGTTAAGTGTTAGCTGTCATCTGTACTGGGTTAAGTGCTTGATATTTTTGCCTGAATTCCCAACATCGCATCCCCTTAGACATCCTTGTCTGACATGAATGGGCAAATATTTCTATTATTAGAAGGTCTAAGCAAAAACTTACTGCTATTTCCAGATGTAAATAAAAGGCTTTTTGAATGGTGGTGTGCCTGAATCTGGATGATCTTCTGTTTTACTTTTCTCATTTGAGTGTTAAGATCTGGTGTTCTGGAAACTTCTTTGTAGTGTGTGGCAGAGGAGGAACGACCCTGTCCCCAGCAGGTTCTCATCTTTAGTTTTTGGAAATGGCAATGTCCCCATGACAATTTTTTCCAGCAGGACTAAGAAATGGGATCCAAGAGGCAAAGGAAAGAAGCTTAAGTGCCAGTGGACAACTAAGGATGGAATAAGTATCATGAAGCAGTGATAAACAGTTCACATCCACTTCAGCTGCAAAGCTCCCCTGATAGGACATTTATTTTCTCAGACCTGACAGATGCCTCCATCTTCCTAACGAGCTTTATCACAGATTATAGTTATAGATTATAATCTAGCAATCCCTGATTTTTTTATGTCATCAGTTCCCTACATTAGTTTTTCAGAGAACAGAGAAAAATCTATTATCACTGGGTAGAAGGGTATCAATTCCTGGTATTTACTTTTTGTCATGTAAAATTAAGAAAATCTGGATTCTTTGGAGAGGGAGGGCATTTTATACCAATTAATATACAATCCAAGAAAAAGGAAATTTTTGTCTTTTCTGGCTGTTGGGAACTTTGAACTTTTATTATTACTATTATTATTTTTAATTAAGCCAAAATGTCTGTTCCCAAAGAGGAAGATGCTGAGTTTTTTCTGTTATTTTTACATACAGATTCATAGCAAAGTAGAAAGACCTGAGGGACTTAAAGCCTCTTGGAGGGGAAAAAAAACCCAAACAAGCTGCTGCTTATTTCTGGCTTACTATGAAGGGATTTTTAAAAGCAAAAAGCTCATTTTATAAGCCTTTAAATTATTTAACAAAATCATAAAAACTACAGGGAATAAAGGACAAAACTTGTTCACGTGCAAAAGACCAGAAACTTAAATGTAAGCATTGAGAGCAAGAAATGCCAGCAGATGATGGAGATTGAGGCAAGACCCTTCAAGTAAAAGAAGAATGTTCTGGTTGCTGTTGTGTCACCTTGATGTCTGAGATTTCTAAAGCATCTAGATGATTTAGATATTTAATAAACTATGTAATTAGAGTAGACTTGGGGGATGGGGGCTCTGTACATAAAAATTGTCTACAGCAGCAAAGTAGCTTGGAGCTAATGGTTCCTGTGCAATGCTGGAGTTTGTTGCAGCTCTCTTGTGCTAGGCTGAGTCAGATCAAAGCTGCGCTGCTGTTCAAGGTGAAACAGGGCAGAGGAAAAGGGGTGAAGCCTCTCTTCAGTCAAACTACACTCCCAGAGGCATGCTGTGCATCAGTTCATGTGCTTCCACATAAACATTTTGGTGTATATAACATCAAAAAGTTCCGGTATTATTGTCCTGGATGCCTTGAAATTCTCTGCCTTTTTATGTTAGCTAAAGAAATACAGTATTATCTCCCTGACACTACTATGACCCCAGTACCCAAAGTAATGAGGGGGGTAGTGTGTCTTTCGTAAATGGAATCATGGGATTACTTAACCGCTCTCATATTTTGACAATTTATTGGAGCCAGTGGTTCAGTGGAAACAAATTAAGAGGTTTCAAGCCTTCTGTGAATATCTTAAGTGCTTCTTATTTTTATTGATTTTTTTAATGATGTTTTTCACCATAGAAGTCCTCAGAAATTCCTGTATTGCATTTGTTCAATGTTTTTATAGAATTGAACTTCAGTTGTTGGAGAGAAAGACAGCAATTAATTTTAAGCTCCTTGAGTAAATATTGCAGTGTTGGAGGAGGGGAAGAAGGAAAGAACTAAGGGAAATCTTAATGTAGAATTAAAAATGGACAAGTGAACAGGTCATCTCTGAAGGGCTTTTCTGACTGTGCAGTATTCCTGCTGTATTCTTCTAGGACAAGGATTCATTCATTTACTAAGGTGGGATCACTTTTTCTAACTTGAGTGTTTATTTTATTGCAGAAAATAAGGCAGTTGGAGTCATGAAGCCTGGTCATGTATTCACAATTGAACCAATGATCTGTGAAGGTGAGCAATTTAGTAATAGTGTAAAATGGTTACTCTTGTTTACTAGTAAGTAGTGATGGATGCTGTATAGTTGATAGATTTTTCACTTCTCGTTGGGGAACTGGTATCTGTTAGTTAAAAACAGTCAAAAAGTCATAACTTATGTTTTCAGGTGGTTGGCAAGATGAAACATGGCCTGATGGTTGGACTGCGGTAACAAGAGATGGAAAGCGATCTGCCCAGTTTGAACACACGCTTCTGGTCACCGATACAGGCTGTGAGATCTTGACCCGGCGGCTGGATAGTATTCGTCCTCATTTCATGTCCCAGTGATAGTCTAGACTGAGCAGGTGGATCTGAACGATACATACATATTTTTTTTTTTGTCTCTGTACTATGCATTTTTTTAAGAGTACAGAATAGAGAGATTTTGTAATTTACTTTGTTCTCAGTGATTATAGATAAGAGGAATATCTTGAAGAGCCTGACCCAATGTCTGGAAAAGCAGAGAAGAATTTAAAGAATTTCCTGCTTTCCTCCTACCTACAGCACTCATGCTATATTTTTCTTTTTTCTTCAGTTATCTCTTTAGCACCTCTCTTCCAATTAGACCCACAGTAGCTTCTGTTGCTGCCATGATATTAGCTAGAAAATTGTGGGTAACCTTTCCCACTGGGACTTGGTATTTTGGGATCCAGGTTTTTTTCACCACTTCAGTGTGCCCTGTTACTCTTAGTATGTGAGAGGCACCTGAGATTTTAAGCATTTCTAGTTCCAAAGACTCGCTTCTGCTTCTGCAGATACTGTTCTAATGGGCTGGGCCTTGTTTGTTTATCAGTTGAGAAGGGGGCAGAAGGAAGAAAGACATGCATGTTCCCAAGAATAGGCTACCCTTACCTTTAATTCTGTCCCCATCTCTCTGCTGATGGCTTCTGTGGTGATTGCAACTGTAGGTGACACACTGTGTTAATGGCAGGACTTGTTTCCCTTGTTGGAGATTTGATAGTATGGGCTTCCTAACAGGGAAAATTAATAAATTCTGTCTTACATGCAGCTCCCTGGAATAAGCTGCTTCTCTGTGAAGCAGTATTTGCAGGTGGTCTCCTGCTCCAAAAGCTTGATGAAGCTTTGCCTAGGTAAAGGAATGAAACAAGAACCAAAAAGATCCCATGATTCGTGGGATCCCTGCGTGTGTTAACTGTGGGGCATTTTTAAAGGTACATCCACAGTAGCTGTGGGGGATTGGATTTGCAAGACTTACAGTGAAATGAGTATATATCTCAAAACAAGTCTGAGTGAGAGAAAATGAAACACCTTCAATGCTGTATTCATTTTCTTTTGGTAATTCTTAAGCAGGTCATTTTTTTTCCCCCTCAGCTAAGTGTTTCATGCTTTTGGAAAGTCCTAGGGGGGCAGCTATGAAAACTGATGTTTTTTCCTCAGACTGAGTATATAGTGGGCAACATTAGTATATATACCCCTTTATTTCTGTCAATGGGTCATGATGAGCTGGAAACTGTCATGTGAAGGAGTGTGGATTGATTAAGCCTCTCTTCTCTCTACCCTTTCTTTTCCCATGCCCGCTTCCTTTCTATCATCTTTGGTGTCTCTGCTGAGGGAATTTATTTTTTTCTTCTGAACTGCAACAAAAAAATTTTCAGACCCCATTGCAGACTTAGTCTTACACCACTGTAATACAAGAAATAGTTAAACAAATGCAGACATTAAATCATACAATCATGGGTATAAAATACACCTTTTACAAGGTGTCTGGTGAATTTGTTGCCACATTAGACCCAAGCATATGAGGTACTGCACACACTTGGCTCCCCTTGGCACTGCAGAATTTAAGTGGGGAAAAGGTGGTTAGTGCTTCATAGAACTGGACTCACATGTACTACCAAATACCAAATTTGCCAGAAAGTCTTCTCTGCCCTGAGTGCCTCAGACCTCTGTTGCTGTAAGAGTATCATTGCAATGTTTTCATTACCTTTATTATTATTTTTAATTATGCAGTAAAGTGACCTGAAATAGAGCATATAGAGCGTGTATGCGTGCGTGCGTGTGCTTGTGTGTGTGTATAGATTTTAACAAAACAGACTGTAGAACTTGAGTGGAATTACCTGTGTTGAATGAGATGTAATGTATTGAGGGAGATGACTGTCCTGGAGGTTTGCCCACCATATCATTCACTTGAATGGTTACAACGGTCTTGCCTTTTCTATATGTGTGTGTATGATGGGGGGGGGCTTCATTTTTGGTCTATAAAATAAAAGTTGCAGCTGCTTTTAACAGAAATAACATTTTTTTGGTGATCTAAAACCAGACATAGCATTCTCAGTTATATCCAGGTTTGCTTGCACTAGTGCAAGCCCTATGGGTAGATGCACGCAACCAGTTAAAAATGTCCCTTAAATCTGCACACGTGCCACTTGAATACCTCTTTGTCATTGCACCAATACCAAATTTAACACTGCATGTTTTTATAGGTAATCTATGATGCTATGCATTTCTGCCTATAAATTGAAATCACAGCATGAAAACTGTTTATACTGAATTCATATTACTACAGTACTTTGAAACAAGTGGAAAGCCTAGTCAGCATCTTACACCAGTTTTTTCAGCATGAGATGATAGCACATCATCCTGAAGAACAAAACTTATTCAATAAAAATATTGTGAAAGGCTATTTTTTTACCTGTCTAGCTGTAACTTTGCTTGAACATGACATATTAGACTTGTGCTGACTGGATTTGGGAAATTATCTATTTTTGATTCTTACAGAAGATACTATCCACTTAAATAAATAAATAAAACAAATACCAAGCTAAATGTACTTTCTAATGAGATTTTTAGAAATTGTATACACTTTTGCCAAAAACACAATCCTGCAATTAGTTCTGAAACAATCTCTTATTTTCCCTTTACTATCATATAAGAGAGTGTGGGAGCTCTTCATGCTATTTCTGCAAATTTACATGAATATTTAAGGAGAGAAGATTTGATAGCTAATGTTGAATAAAAGTAACAGCATGAGGAGAGGGGACAAGCTGCATCTTTTTCATGACAGCCAGCAGAGTACATACATGTTTCCTGTGCAGTCATTTGGTGGAAACTTTTTGTCTGTTGAAGTCCTTACAGTTGTCAAGATGGTACAGCTCCATACAGTACCTTGATCACCAAGAATGGGGTATAAGCTCTTGTGTTTATGAGTCCCTTTGTTAGCTGAGCAACTTCAAAGATACTACTTCAAACATGCTCCATTCAATCCATTGCAGGACAAAGTAGTCTGAAAACTCTGCTAAGGAGTGGCTAGGACATCAATTCTTCAGGCTGGGAAGAAGCTGTAAGTCTTTGACCTGAGTGCTCTGATATCACTAAATGTCTTTGTTGTTGACTTACCCTGGTATTGCAAGACTAGCTTTCCACAAACACTCCAAGATGCAAATTCTCTAAAGTAATAATGTAATGCAGACAACATGATTGTGCAGTCTTGATCTAGTCTGTGCAGCCCAGAGGAACAACTGTTATAGTATAAATATTTTTAAATCTGTTAGATCCAGTTGGGGGGTAGTTTTGCTAAGATGTTGAGCTAATATTCTATTGATACCATCTTCTAGTTACAGAATATTCTCGCTGGAACAGCTTGACAGCAAGTTTTCTACTGACTTCTCTAATGTTCAACCAGCATTTCTGGAGCTACAAGGTACTGAGAATCACTTCACTGCTGTGTTGGAGGGCATGCTTTCCTGCTACAAATTCACTTTTTATTTCTTCCAGATGCTCAAAATTGAAGTCTTATGACATTCACGGGAGTTAAGTTTGTTGTTTACTCTGTCTGAAATGAAGTTAGAAACGCAGCTACCTCAACTATTTTCAGAATGCTCTAGGGATATCTTTCCAATGACAAAGGGAAAAGATGTAACTGTCCCAGCTGTACAGCAGTGTCTTGGGGTAAGGTAGTTGTTAGTGGTGGGAGAGAATTTCTTCTAATAAAATTACTGTTTGCACTCAGAGTTCTCTCTAACAGTTGTTCTGACCAGGCTCACTTAAAACACGAAACTTCTGTCTTAAGGACACTTCTGTGTCCTCAGGTCACTGAAAAGCACCGACTCTTTATGTATATAACTTTTCTTTAACTGGATGGCCTTGCTGCCTCTGCTTTGCCATCTGTTTTCTGCTGTTCCTCTGTGTTTTTCTGGACCAGTGGCACTGCTTCCAGGTTTCAATTCAAAGAAATTTTATCCAGTCAGATCACTTCAATTATAGTTAAGAAAAAAAGCCCACAACTCCAAAACTGAGACTTAACCCCTCCCACAAACAAATACCACATTTTTGGGGGGAGTTATAGTTAAAAAAAAACAAACGCACAACTCCAAAACGCCACAAAACCCTGAAGCCTTCATCACACAATGCATCCCTTGAGCAGACTGTTGCTCTAATAGTAACATTCCCTGCTTCAATGGCATGAGCCTGTTTCTGACTGAATAGAGGTAACAATCCCATGCTGTTTCGTTTTTGCAGCATTGGCTGCAAAGGCTGCTTCAAGTGCCAGTAAGTTTAAGGAAACGGCAAAACTGTACTACTGAAGTCTTGGAAGATACCACTAGAGCGAGTAACTATAGTAGTCCATGCTATCATCTTTACAACAGGCCTGCCTACAGCTACTGTCATGAGCCAAATAAGGCAGAATAGGGACTTCCCAGGTGAACATGGGTATACATGGACACTTAGGTCATACATCCAACCACACTTCAAGGTAGAGCTGTATGGTACATCCTTTGTAGTCCTGGAGAAGTCTCAAGAAGCTTGACAGCTGCTGGAGCTCTTGCCACTCTCAGCACAGTTACAGCACATCAATGCTGCTTCTCAACCCAGCTGTGCTTAGCAAACTGCCTAGCGTAATGAATCCCACATCATTTGTTATTGACTCTGAATAATGCTCTTTCTCTGTCATGTATACACATACTGTAAAATCACTAGAGGAAAACAGTAAGACACAGCAATCATAATCACAGTCTTAAAGCTCAATAATTCCAACACTGTGTTTAGAAATAAGGTTTTATTAAGTATATTAATTGAGTTAGGCACTATTGAATTTGAAGAACAAGTACAGAAATAGAAGTTCCACAACCAGTGCTAATTATATAATGCTATTCAGTGGTTACTGATTTTTTTGTTATTTAATATTCAGAATGCTTACCCTAAAATACATCATCTTGCTAGTCCCAGTGACTTTTAATTTGCTTGATTCTACCCTCTATCAGAAATTCCATTATAAAAGGACAGTCACCGTGTCGCTGGCCAACTGGAAAGTCCACATTTGGCTCTAAAGCTTTAGGACAGTTCGAATGCTTAAAATGGAAGAGAAAAAGAAAAAAAAAATAAGTCCATTTTCTCCCCTTTTCTCCCCTCCCTTTCATTGCCGAGACAAACTTTAACTTAACTTCTATCTCTTGTAAGAATGAAGTTACACTTATGCCTATAATATTTGTTAAAAATCCTGGTTAAAATGGGTTAGTAATGTTTGTTATCTTTTATTGGGGGAGAGACTAAAAAAACCAGATTACTCAAAGTGGAAGCTTTTTCGAACTATGCAAGTGTCAGTTTTCAGTAGCTAGCCAAGAATAATGGTCAGGAACATTAATATTTACAGGCATTCCCTCTTTTGGCTGCTTGGAGGATTTTAAGTAACTTTCATTATTAGTTTCATAGGACATGCTCACGTAGGAATAAAGCATTGAAATGATACAGAAGTTGTAAGTGGGAAAGGGGATCAACTGCTGCGTGAAATTTGCATAGATGCAGTGTTTCCAATTGTAAAAAGTACAGATGCAGTTACTGTTTACTGACTTGTCCAAAATAGGAATACATATGAGATAAAGCAGATAAAGTTATTACTTTTGAGAAAGTTATATACAATACATCAATATGGATTGATATCAAATACAAAGACAATGCTGGTTTCTTGAGATAATGCTGGTAAACTATCCATCTGCATATCAAACTAAATATGGATAAACAGAGTTGCCTGCATTAGTGCAACTACGCCGGAAGAGGTTTTTTTTTTTCTAGAACATATCCAATTTTTCCTCTTGTCCACCTGCTGATTCTTCCCTTCATTCAAAACACATTCTTAAAAAGTACGTGACCTAGACTGCTAATAAGCTGGTTTCTACTCGTAGAGGCATTGGTAGCTATCTCATTAGGAGTCTGAATTTCCAACAAATTACAGAGCATCTCATTAAAACTCTCATTTGAAAGAGGCCTGCTCTTGAAAAGACACAACAAAACAAGCTTTGACACACCTCAGGCTAAAACAGTCTAATCCTTTCCCCTTTCCTGTGTTAGATTTTAACCTGCAGATACAAGTTCTGCCGCAGTATCCTCATGCTGGTTCCCGTTTTCCCGCAAGCCCATCCATGCCCATATCTGTAGAGGGCTTTACAAGGATCGCCCAATATATCCTCTGATAAGAACACTCTACTTTGCACTACTTTTGCAGGTTGATCACTGCTTGCAAAGTACGCTGCTATAAGAGCAGCAAGGTTCATCAGACATCCAGCAGGGTTTTTACCAGCAAGTAGAGTCACTTAAAATATGCAGTGCAGTTGAGCCTCACTAGGAAGTTTAATATAGCTGTGGCCTAAGTCTGCAGGATTAACAGTCCAAACTGCCATTTATCTTAATAAAGGCAGAAACTGCTGTACGTTAAGAAGTACAAATGAAGTACAGATGAATGTTCTACCCCAGTTCAAACTAGAGAAAAAAAAAATTTAAAACATGGCATATTAAAAGATCATTCCAAGTGACTGATTGTGCTGATAATCTATCCTAAATAGTGTGAAAATATACTGAAATCTACTATTTAATTAAAATAGACTGAGAGCTTAATGACTTGTAAAAACGTATTAATGTAAACTCCCCTTCAGTCTCTTTACATTTCTTTTTCTGAGGAAGAATGTTTTAGCAATGTTGGAAGTCTAAGACGGACTTGTCCCCTTTATCAGCTTTACATACTTGTGCTATTTCCCTTATACACTGTTGCGTGCTTTTTACTCTCTGCCTGTGTTTTGGCACATGCCTAGAAGCTCAGAGAAAGTGTATTTGTTTAACTCAGTATGAATGTACGTGGTATGTCAGCCTTTATCCTCCCTGTTTAAAACACGACAGTGGGCAGGGAACCTGTATTTTGACAGTGTCTCATCAAGAAACATCTTCTACACCTTTCAATTTTATGAACATTACCTCTTTCCTGTATGCATCAGCTCAAAAGCCTCATTAATTTTGTCAAAAGGCAGGGTGTGAGTCACAAATTCATCAACCTTGATCTTTTTGGACATGTACTCAGTCACCAGTTTCGGTACATTGTCTACACTCTTCCAGCCTGAAAGACAGAAAGCACACATTTATTTTTCCCCTTTCCACTCACCTCGGAAAACAGAGAGAAAATAAGAAATACAACCCTTAACGTGGGCACTTGTGTGATAAATATGAAAAGGAACTGAAATCATGTTTGTCCCTCCTGCTCTAGGCAGGCAGTGAGTAAGGAATGCAAGAGGACAGCTAGGTCTGGCAAGAGCACACATTATCCAAATGCCTAAGCGCATTATCCTTTTACTAGGTATTTCAGCATTCAACATAAAAGCAGCCCTCACCTAGGAAAGCATGCACGAGGCATCTTTATAATCCAACTAAGTTTTGTATTACTTGGAAAAAGGGCAGTGTAAAAATAAAGTTAAGTTTGGATACTTCCATGAACTTCAGCAATTACTGAATCCCCAAGTTATCGCTAGCTGTAAAAGTCTAAACATGTTTTTGGTTTGACAGCAGAAAATGTGTATCAAGCACTTGCTGCTTTTTATTTTAAAGCTCTTTATAACACATTCCCACATTAGCCCCACAATTTGTTTAGTGATTAAGCAACAGAGACATATTTATGTGAGTTCCCATCTCCCCAAAGCCTAGGTCGTTTCACTGGACCAAACTGAACCAAACATTCACCTGGTGATAAAGCAATCCCTCTATACCAATGCTTTGGTACTGAATAGCATATAGTTATATTTTCTTCAAAATATGTGAAATATCATACCAATGTTTTTACTTGTAGCCTGTCTGTAGGAATATCATATTTTGAAAGTCTTTATCTTAAAAGTCAACAAAGCATTTATGAATAGCCTTTCAGTAGTACATTTCTTGTACAAGCAAAAGAAGCAAGGCAGTGTGTTCTTCCCACCTTTAACCCATAGTAAATTATTTCTAACACCATACCAAAAGCGAGTTACCTCCAAACGCGGTCCCTTTCCATGTCCGCCCTGTTACTAGCTGGAATGGCCGTGTGGAGATCTCCTGTCCAGCAGCGGCTACTCCGACTATCACACTGACTCCCCAGCCTTTGTGGCAGGCTTCCAAGGCAGCCCTCTTCACAGATGGATAGGACAAAGCAGAGCGTTTATTGCGAATGTTCATGCTGCCTAGACAGGCACAAGATGCACTTCTTTTCCCTCAGTTAATGAATCACCACATTAATATTTAAGGAATAATAAATACACTGAAAAGTTCATTAAATTTGCCATTGGTTCAGACTCCTTGTACTGTTAAAGATTCACTGCTCTTTTTATATCCCATCTGGCTTTCAGAGAAGTCACTCTGAACTACCACTGGGAGTTGGGATAAACTGCAACCAGAAACAATGTAGACCCTGTTACTGACAGTTTGGAATGCTGCTGTAGTTCCTGAAAACCTAGTCTTACATTCAGTAATACTTCTGCATTTCCAAAGGTTAAATGCTTTATTTGAGGAATTAGGGAAATACTGAGTGGTCGTTGAGATTTTACTGTTCATTGTAAAATACATTTTATGTGGGGTTTGTTAATTTTTCAACTGTCAACATACAAAAACTCAGGATTTCAAAGAAATCCCATTAAGGAAAAAAGTTTGTAAATTGTAAGTGCCATTTTCAACTTCAGAAGTAGCATCTGCTTTCATTACTTAATTAGGATTGGATGTAAATTGGCCTTTTTAGTCATAGCAGTTACTATTTAAAAAAGAAATAAATTAGCATGGCATGTTTTCGGTAACAAGAAAGTGGCTTGTTTTGCTATGTAGCTAAACAACTAAGGGGCAGCTAGCTATTCCCTCCCTCTATGCACTGCTGTTATGCAAATACTCACCATGACTCCAACATTACCAATGCACTCAAATGAGTAGTCTACACCACCATCGGTCATCTCAACCAGCACCTCCTGTATGGACTTCTTGAAGTCTTGAGGGCTAATGCACTCAGTAGCTCCAAACTCCTTGGCTTTGGCGTACTTATCCTTGTTAAGGTCGATGCCAATGATCCGGGATGCTCCTGCTATTTTACAGCCCATAATAACTGCCAGCCCAACTCCTCCTAAACCAAAGACAGCACACGTAGAGCCACGTTCCACCTAGGAATAAGAAAAGAGCCATGAGCAACACTGAGAAAATTCATCCTTACACATGAGTGGGAAACACAGGTTAAGAAGTCTGTAATGAAGGAAACATGGAAACAAATATATATGGCTATGAGACTTTATCACTTAGAGGAAACTGCAGAAATTTCACCCCAAAGCTGTTTAGGTACTATGCTTTTCTTTTTGCCCAAAGACTTGACTCCCATAACCTGCCCTAGACTTATGCACACTCACCTGCCAGCTCTGTCTCACCCTGAGCTTCAAACTGTCAGAGTGACTTGCAACAAGATTAAGATGAATTGGAACAGTAATTTATATATAGCTGGTATCAAAAGGGATGCAGAATCTTCTGCCTGGATTTCCTCTTCAAGGGCATCTAGCCTGATCTGGCCTTTATGGAGAAGTTAGAAATTCTTAGCTAAACTTCATCAGTTGAAGAGGAAGAAAGAAGAGAGATTTGCTACATCATGTTTACAGTCCTAATCTATTCCCTAAGTTATGTACTTTGGCTCAGATACAGTTACAGAGAAAAGCCAGAGGCAACCACAGCCTTTACCTTAGCAGTGTTAACAGCAGCCCCATAGCCAGTAGAGATGCCACAACCCAGAAGGCACACTTTATCGAGAGGTGCTGCAGCATCTATCTTGGCTACTGAGATATCAGCCACCACAGTGTACTCGGAGAAGGTGCTAGTCCCCATGAAGTGGTAAATCTGCTTTCCTTTGCAGGTGAATCTGCTGGTGCCATCAGGCATGAGTCCTTTCCCTTGAGTAATTCTTAAAGCAAAAACAGAAAAGTAAAGTCAGAGTCTTAAGCAGTAAATACTCTCGCCAGACAGTGTCCATGAAGTAGCACAGAGATGCAGTTGCGTACTTGCACCATGATTTTTTAATCATTCCAATAAACCCAGGAGTTCACAGAAATTAGATGCTAAACTCCTAAAATTTCATGCTGTTAATTCCTCCATGGAAGTACTTAAAGAAATGGAGTTCATCAACATGTTGACCTTGTTAGCTACTAATGCTAACTGCTTGCACTACAGTACCACCCCCATCTTCACTTCCTTGAGATCCTACAGATCCCTTAAATAGCACCTGTCAATTACGTCACTGGGGCTTTTGTTTGGGTTTGGGAGACTTTTTCAGAATGGGAGCTGGAAATTAAGCTGGGAAGCAGGTGTTAAGGAAAAAAAGAGATTTCTGTATAATTCTGTACCACTTGACAGCTTTGGTGTTGACTCCCAAGAGCTAAATTCCCTGAAGTGCTTCCCTTAAGTATGGATTAAATATGGAGTTAGAGCATTTGTTTTCAAAGCTGTGGACACAAGCTACCAGTTTATACCTTTGCATACATGGAGACAGAGAAACAGCTGTATTTAAGGGCAAAAAAGAAAAGAAATTTTAAGGAAGAATGGAAAGTAGTGCATAACTGACTCCCTAAAACACATCATTAAGTGATGCATCAAGAGATTTAGTCTTCAGAGATAACTCCTATCGATTACTTTTGATAACTAGCACAAGTATACACTGAACAAAAACTATACTGCGTGTCAAAATAAAATTCATACAGACCTTATCTTCTGGCACAGATTTGTTTTAGGATTCTTACAGAACTTGCACTCTCCACACTGGGGGATGTATAGAGGGATAACAGTGTCCCCTAAAAAAATTTAAAATATTCTGTGGCTAGTTATCAAGTCAAGCAAGGCATTAGGAAAAAACTGAAGTTACTCAATTTTCATGGCTTTTATATGAACTTGTGTTCACTTAAAACCTTCTTTGTGTATTAAAAATCATTTAAGTAGCATTGTTAATTCAGAGTCCTAGATAAAAAACTCTTCTCACGTCTGAGCAGACAGACGATCAGAAGTATGTAATTCCAGAGCAAATAGGAGTGTTACTGTAAAACAAAACAACCCCAAATCAACAGTGAACAACAAGATTAAACATTTTTAAGCTCTTTAATTAAACCAACAGGTAACAACTATCATTTGAAAAAAAACCAAACAACACAACAACCAAAACCTCTTCTAACTATATTGACTTAATTTCAAGTAAGAAATTGCTATGCTGGGCTCTTTCAAGCATTAAAGCAAGAGACTAGATCAGTATTGTATCTCATAAACAAGAGAAATCTACATAGGCGTACACCTCAGAATAAGACATTACATTAACTCCTGCACTATAGCATGTCAGTGGCCCAATTTAACAGCTGACCTTGTAGTAAAGTAACAGTTTTAAGGAAGACAGAAAACCTGTAAAATATTCTCTTACCCGGCTTTACTTTTGTTACTCCTTCCCCAACACTCTCTACAATTCCTGCTCCTTCATGACCCAAGATCACAGGGAAACATCCTTCGGGATCAGCACCACTCAGAGTATAGGCATCAGTGTGACAGACAGCAGTGGCAACTATCTGTGAAGAAATATATAGTCTGAGGCACCTTGAAGAACAGAATAGTAGCAAAGATCTAAATATTTCCCTTTGGTCGGAATTTCAGAACAATTGTTGGGACAAGTTTGCCAATCGTGGCAGCATTTGTGATATGGCCAACACACTTTCACTCCTGGCAAGGCACAGGAGTGCCAAGGCAAGGCACTTTTTCTTATTTTAAAAAAAGTAAAGTCATGATAGTACATCTTTTCTTATTTCCATCAACTAAATTCTGACGTTGAAATGAGAAGACAACGACACCTGGTTTCCTAAAGCTAGAAATCAGTACTCCAAGTCATGGCAAAGTAGGTTGGCATCTAAGATTTGAAATAAGCTAGCCTCTCAGAGGTAAAATGACCAGAGGGACCACACAGAACTCTCAGTACTGCATAAATCCAGTTTAAGTCTTAAGCACCATGCAGACACCCTTTCCACAGAGATAAATTTCACCTTAATGTATACTTGTTGGCAGATATGGGCTACTGGAAAGTCCTGATGAAATCAGAAACTTGTGTATGGGGAACCCAAGAGACCAATCGCAGCTCAGCAGCCAGTAAATTATGGCCTGACTGAAGTCAAATCCAGCATGTTACACAGCTGCAACAGGTCACAAGCTGCTGCCCTTCAAACAAGATCAAAGGTGTTCCTAGCTCAGATGTTCTGTGGGAGCTCAGTTTGTAAAAACTGGAATTGATCCCCAAGACTAGCCATGGTCTTTAGACCAGACTGTGAAGTGAGACCAGTAGAAATGAAACGTGTTTTTCATAAACAGAAGATCTAAATACCATAATTTTCTTCTTTGTAAAGCCAGCTGAGATACTAATGAACTAATGCTATCCATTCAACATTTCTTCTGTTGGTAAACAAACTGTTCAGCTTTAATACTTAGACTCCCAAAATGCAATGCATACAGCTACAGATTGATTTAATTACCTTGATACGAACTTCATGAGCTTTTGGTGGAGCAACCTCCACCTCCTCAAGAGAGAGAGGTTTACCTGCCTCCCAGGCAACAGCAGCCTTGCATTTAATAACCTAAAAGACAATAAGAAAAAAGAGGACATCTGTTGTATGGTCCAGTTAAAATAATTCTTGTTCAGCCAAGTGAGAAAATGAGAGAAACACTACTGGCTTTTGGAAAGAATCCCAGCTCTGAAATTCATAATTTCAACACAAAGGCTTAATTGCCCTACATTTCCTTTCAGGAAGCTAAATAATGATGAGTGAACCAAGATCTGAAATTTGGATGTCATTCTCTTCTTGAGAAAAAAAATACAATAAATCCAGGAGTGCTTAGGAGATACTCAAATACTGCAGTGAAATGAGCAATAGGAATGGAAAGATTGCATAATAAAAATGGTGGTTTAAAATAAGAGACTGACATCCCTTTGAGATGTGTTCCTCAAGCACAGAGTGTTTGAAGTTAAAAAAATTCAGAAAGCAAACTGGAGGTCCTGTAATGGTCCAAGACCCATGTCAACAGTGAATTTGTTGTTCCTTATCAGGATAGCTTCTGAGGAAGATTTTGACAGGGAGATGTGTGTGAATGCAGTGGACATGCAAAGCCCTCCATTGATGAACAGGGACCAGAGAGATTTTGCTATATGGTTATTGTCAGCAAGTTATTCTGCAGTAACACCTCTGCAGAGCCTGTGTGGATTACTACACCCAGAAAACTTTTCAAGCCAAATGGTGCAAAGCCTGGATGAAAGAGCAGGATTTGTGGATCTATAAACCCAATCCTATCAACAGGTACATCTGTGCAACTGACTGAGGAAATCAGTAGGCGATATAGCCACCCAATCCACTGCAGCTTCAGGTGCTGCAGGGGTAACCATCCAAAGTACCCTGAGCTGTCAGTTGTACAAAGCACGACTCTGGGTCTGTCCTTCAGGATAAACTGGGCAGGGTATCAAATCATCTGAATTTTGCTTTCTGACAGACGCAACACCTTTCAGCAAATGCAATATGCAGTAGCTTCCTGCAGGGGACACAGAGAAGTTGTGAAATCAAATTCAAGACCTTATCTACAAAAAGCCTGACGAAGAATGCTGTTGCAGACTAGACTGCTTTGGAACAGATCCTTTTGCAATCTGCTCCAGAATAGCGTCCATGTATTTTGGAGTAATTCAGTTAGACCAGAAGACTTGCATTGATTTCCTTCCACGCAAAAAAGGTCTAAGCCTTTGCTATGACAGCTGGAAATATGAAGCATTTCATAGCATGCACTATAAACTGATATAAAAAAATGGCATTTTGTGCGTTCAAACTAGCTGTGGTGTTCCCGTGGAATCACTGAAAGGGAATTAATGCAAATTCCCAAGACCAGACATACAGTCATACAGACTTTTTGAAATTTCAGTGCCTGGAAGAAATAACAGTGCAAGACCACTTGTTGAGCTTGCCGTGTCTGATTCATCACCTGTGCATATAGGAGAAAATATTGGTAGTTTATGACTTTCTGTAGTATTTTTGTTGTACAATAAACAGTATCAAACTTTGCCAGAACCAGTTAACACCCTCGCTGCACCTGTAGTAGCAGAACTGCAGACGTTTACCTGTAGTAGCAGAACTGCAGATGTTTACCTTGGCTTAAACTTGCTAAAATAAATACTGCCAACCCTCAAAGGCCTCCAGCTTTGAAACAGAAAATAGGTACCCATTTCTACAGCCGGCAGGGCCCTAGATTGGACAGAAACACCCTTAACCTAGAACGATTAATTCCCCTTGCCCTCCTTTTTATTGCCAGGGTAAATATTATAAAAATGCACCAAATGTGACATAGTAACTAACTGTGGAGTCACAGTATGGCCATTCGGTCATAATCTCATAAATGTACCAAAGATTTAGCCAGAAAATCTAAATTCAAGGCACAAAGTGCAAGAGCAGCCATCATTCAGTAAATCATTTACTGGTTTTCAATCCACCCCTCATCCTCCCCTCCTGAAATCACTTGTTCTCACACAGGAGACTGCGCATTCCTAAAATTTGAATTTCTACAAGCTTAGTTAAGCATAGGATTAAAGAGGAGAGCAAAGAAAAGTCTCCTTATGGATAAATTCTGATCTTCCTAAAACTAACATTACACATCTGGAAGCATATTTTGAAATAATAACTTCTGAATCAAAAACTTTTAAAGAAGGGGGCTTTTGAAATTGCAGTCAGCTCATACAGCTATAAAGGCCCCTGGACTATTCAGAGTGAGTACCAGAAAGGCCCCATCTTCTGACCTTTTGATACTCAAAGCTTTCTGCTATTGCTTTGCTGAAAATCTCGAAGCCAACAACTGGAAAAAACCTGCAACTTTTACCAGTTCTTCATTTTCTCTATTAATATATTAGCACAGGAACACATCTGTTGAGTTGCTCATAGCGACACACACGCCCAGCTATCTCACTCAAGAAGAAATCAAGCTCTTAGCAGTGACAGAAGCTGCCCCATCCGCTCTGAAACCGCTGCTGGCCCAGACCAGCCTTCAGCATCTGGACATGTGAGACCACCCAGCCTGCTCAGACCAAGGCACTGAACAGCTGCACAGAAATTAAAGCAGCATTAAGTTTGGACTACCGTGGCATTTTGAAAGTAACACAGCAAACTTGCCAGGCAATGGTTTTGAGAGCAAGCAGGGTCCGGCTGTACTGAGAACGGACCAGCACCACTGCTGGAGAGCAGCCTCAAGGATCACTCTCGCTACAAAGTGCATCTTCCTAAACATTCACCCATCCTTTCTTCCCCCACCCAACAGTCATGGGAAGAAAACACACAGGGTGAACTGTGCTTCACTATTCCCCTCAACCCACCTCAGGCGACAGTACGCTCCTTACTGCCGTGTAGCAACTGAATGTGCACTGAGGAGCCAGCATCTTCCCAGCCCTGTGTGCAAAGCGATCTGATTTCCCTTCCTTCAAGCTTATGAAGCCATGTCTGTCCAAAGCCCAAGAGAAACCATGCAAGCTCAAGGTCTTCTGCTTGTTCTTCCATCACCGTGACTAACACACTGTCTACACAGGCAAGTGGAACCCTCAGATCCAGAAAACGTGCAGGGAGATTGATTGTAACACGTGGCGGGGAGCAACACATGTGTGTTTGTTCCCAATCCTGCAAATCATGGAATGGTTTGGGTTGGAGGGGACCTTAAAGATCATCTAGTTCCAACCCCTCTGCCATGGACAGGGACGCCTTCCACTAGACCAGGTTGCTCAAAGGCCCATCCAGCCTGGCCTTGAACGCTGCCGGGCATGGGGCACCCACAACTTCCCTGGGCAGCCTGTTCCAGTGTCTCACCACCCTCACAGTAAAGGATTTCTTCCCAACAGCTACTTTAAAGCTACCCTCTTCCTGTTTAAAACCATTACCCTTCATCCTAGCACTACACTCCCTGGTAAAGAGTCCCTCCCCATCTTTCCTGTAGGCCCCCTTTAGGTACGGGTAGGCTGCTATAAGGTCTCCCCAGCGCCTTGTCTTCTCCAGGCTGAACAGCCCCAACTCTCTCAGCGTGTCCTCACAGGAGAGGTGCTCCAGCCCTCTGATCATCATGGTGACCTTCCTCTACGCTTGCTCCAACAGATTCATGGCCTTCTTATGCTGCGTGGAGGCCCCAAATCTGGATGCAGGACTCCAGCCGGAGCCTCCCACGCGTAAATAACGGCACCGATTCCTACCGCACACCCGGTAACGGGCAGGAGGCGGGGGGTAGGGGGACGCCAGACCAACCCCTCCGCCCCCACCGTCACTACCGCCGCACCCTCCACCTGCAGCGGGACGGCGGCAGCAAACCCACCACACCACCAAGGGCCCGCAACCCCCGGCTCCGCGAAGCCGCCCAGCACTCCCGGCCACCAGCCCCTCGGCCTCCCCCGTGCAGACACCGACAGACAGACAAACAAACAAACACCCCGAGGAACATCCCGCCCCGCCGCGCCTGCCGCCTCACCCCGCTGGCCATGGCGCACGGCTGCCGCTGCCGCTGCCGCTGCCCCGGCGGAAGGGGACGGCAATCCCCCCGTTCTCCCGCCCTTCGCCGCCGCGCGTGCGTGCGCGCCCGCGCTGCCGCCCCCTGGGGCGGGGCGGGGGAGGCCGGGCGGCTGTTGAGGTGAGGGGGAGGTGGTTCCCCTGAGAGGGTTGGTTCCTTCTCTCCTTCGTTGTCCGGCGGGATGGCGAGGCGGGAGTGGCCGCAGGGGGCTACCAGCCCCTCAGCAGCGCTCTTCTTCCCGCGGAGCCCGGTGCGGGTGAAGGTCTGAGCTGTCTCCTCGCGGCGTCGCGTTGCGAGGTGGCTGGTTTTGAGGCTTCCGACGGCTGCACCAAGGCCTCACGGCGCCGTGCCGTCGGTCCGGCAGGCGGGTTTACACTGTTCCGCCTGTGAGGGAACAGACCCGTTGTCACAGGTCTAGTGGCCTGATGCTGCCGGCGCCAGGTTATCCAGCTTCTTTCCTGAGTAATGGGGTGTAATGGAGCCCTTCTGCGCGGCTCCCTGTGTGTGGGGGTGTGTGTGTCCATGTACGTGCACCCCCCCCGTGGGGGTCCCCCTCTTGCAGCCGGTCTGGAGATAGCTTGGCACCTCCTGCGTCTCACCCGGACACGGGTGGGAGCTCTCCTCACGTCTCCAGTGTGGGTCCTTCTCACCTCAATGTATCCTGGGCTGGCTAAACTGTGGTGGTGGAGGCCGTACTGAGCAGCCCCTTCCCCGTGTAGGCTGAGGGATCTGCAGTGAGATGGAAGTTTCGTTAGGGACCCCTGAGATCCCATCCAGCAGCCTTTGAAGCAAAGGGGCTATTGCTGCACGATGGGATGGTTAACCTGCTCACAGTGTTGTTTTGTTTCCCAAAGAACCTTCTTTTTCCAGGCAGGATGGGAAAGGCTTCTTGTGCGATCTGCAGACCCAGTTGTGTAAGATGAGGTGCAGAGTTCTGCCATGGGCTGCTGGGATTTTACATGAGAGGTGCTGGTGCTTGAGGAGTTGCAGGGTGTCACTAAGTCCCCCCTTGGAAAGAAATGGAATTTTTATTGTGCAGTGACACACTAACAAAGCTCAGCAAATACCACAGTTAGACAACAGCACCAGCTTGGGGAAAAATAAACATTAATAACACAACATAAACAACTCTAGCATTTATTAAATAACATAAAAATAACATAACATTTAATAACATATATAAAATGACAAATGAAATCTGTAGGCTCAGGAAAGGTGACACCTAGCTGGAAGGCAATGTGGGCAGTGACAATGCTATATAGGTTTCACATATGGGGAAAGGCGTTGAGAAGGAATGAAAGGACATGTGATTAAGATGTCTGTCCCATGGCCTTCTTGAGGCTTTCATAGAATAGCTTAGACTGGAAGGGACCTTAAAGATCATCTAGTTCCAACCCCCCTCCCATGGGCAAGGACACCTTCCACTAGACCAGGTTGCTCAAAGCCGCATCCAACCTGGCCTTGAACACTTCCCACTAGTTACTTCAGTTTGTATTCACTAGCTACCACTAAAGCCTTGTTGTTGAAATCAAAGAAGGCCTTGTCAATTTCCTTGGTTAAATTCAGCTCTGCCAGCCTCTTGTGAATTTCATGCCCTTGGTCACCCCTGGTTTGTCAGTGCTTCCAAAAAGACTCAAAGCATCTTATGTTTAGTTAAACTCTGCAGATGCTCAGCTTATGTTAGCATCTAACATTCTGGAAACTGCAGGTACTGATTCTGGTAGACAAAAGCATAAATATATAAATCATAACTCCATTGTCCAATTTCAGAGATTAAAGTAGTTGTTTTTTTCATTTTTCCTTCCATTGCAGTTTTTTGATGCTGTCTCCAGTGTTGCTGTGTACTATTGGAAGCCCCTGGACATGGTAAGTGGTTTTGCAACCTACTTTCTGTTCTCAGTACCAGGCAAGTAAATCACTTTACCACACTGTGCTCTTGACTGAACTGTCTATGCTTTGTCATGCATGTGTCAGGTTTATAGAGGAAAATTCTGTAGATGAGGGCTCCCAATACTACTGTGTTTTTCACAGCGGGTTGGCTTTGGTGTTGTTCTAGCAGATGTTACGTGCTAATGAGAAGCATCAGTTTGGATTGAGAAAAGAGGAGGGATTGGAAGCACAGTGAGCATGTGGGAGAGAGGCCTGGCAATCGTGGTTTTGCTTGGAGGATGTTCTCTGTTCCATGTGGTAAAAGCCCAAAACAACTAGGGATCTGCATTTCTCCCCCCCCCCCCCCCCCTTTTTTTTTTTATATTGTACTGTTGGGTCCCTCCTGGAGGCATTAGTTTTTAGTGAGGGTTTTCAGTACCTTAGTTTGACTTGGAATTGCAAGAAGATGCAGAGCAAGAAGTCACTTGCAAGTTCGGCAGCTAGTATATGCTGAAAGAAGCCAGGGTGCTCATCCCTGCTGTGCTAACGGCAGAAGCTGGCCATATGCTGAGTCAGAACTAGGAGGTGATGTTTAGGTGTTGTAACTGCTGGCTGTAACCTCACACACTGGTGAAGACTGGCGAGGCATAGCGGGGTTGGAGGGGACTGACATGCCTACCCATAGGTGAAACTGAAATGCATTCAAGCAAACATTGCCTGGTGTCTTTTCCCCAAACAGAAATGGTGCTAGATTGACCCAGAGGTAATTTTTCCCCTATTAATACAATTTCCTAAATAAATCTAGTGTAATTTAAATACTTTTGATAGACATATTTCATACCAACAGCTCCATTAAACCTGAGATAACCTGTGCACAAGTTCCAGCTGTGCATGCTTGAGTTTAGCAGTCTTTTTGCGGGTCTTTCCTCTCAAAACCATCCTTTTGAATTCTGATTTAAGCTTTCCTACATTTTCCTATGAAATACGAGTGTGTCATACTTGCGTAGAATTCAAAAAAATATAAATACTTGTCATTCTTCAAATCAGCATCAATTTATTTTTCTAAGGTACGAATATAGCTGGTTGAAAAATGGAAACATTTCAAAAATCAAAATTGTTCTCATTTAAAATGTTCAAAGCTGGTTGATGTTTCTTTGGATAATTTTTAGTTAATTAAAATACTCTGGTTTTGTAAATAGAAATATAAATTAAAAATATTACCCAGTATTTCAAGAAATGGTTGGTTCCAAAGGAAAAACTTTAGGAATAATTTTACTAATTAATCTGAGTATTCACTAATTAATCCTAATATAATACCAAAATATACTAAAGTAAAACAACTTTTTGAAACAAAGGCCCATGTTAATTAGATGTCTTCAAAATAAATATGCAAGTGACCATGACAGTTTTGCAGCAGAGACACATGAGGCTGGGGTACTGAAAGATTTGTAATATTTTAGATATGGAAATAAGTCATTTGGGGAGTTTTGTGATTAAATATTCCTAGTTATTTGCTTTCATTGAAAATCAAAACACAAAAAGCTGATCTTTTATGTGCTGATTCTAATATGTTAATATTAAACTAACTATGCAAGGGAAATTTTAAAGATAAAAGTGGGGGAAGGGTTATGCTGGCACCTCCTTGCTTGCACTTGACAGCATTTTCTTCTGGTATGTATAAATGTCTTTGCTAGTCTTTCAAACGTGATTATTTGGTCAGCTGTGAAACTAGTGATGTTTTAGGAACCAAGCAGAATCTGAGGAGCTCTCTAACTATCTGCTGAAATTTGAAGTCCCGCCCAGTTAGTGATCATTATCAAAGGGGCGGGAGAATTTCCAAGTTATTGGAAAGTTAGCAGTAATGGATTTGCTGGCTCGAGGAAAGGGCAGTGCAACAGCTTCCTGCTGGCACTCGCCATGTCGCGGCTGGTCGCAGAGCTGAGCAGCGAGGGTGGCAGAACGTTCTGTGGAGCTGGCAGCTGCACACGCGTGTGCCCACGCACACCGCTGTGCCTAGGGCCAACCTCGGCCCCACGGATGTCTGCTGCGGGCAGATGCTTGAGCTGCGCTGAAATGCAGCTCTTCCAGCAGCTGATGGGCAGTATGCAGGGAGCGCAGTGACAGGGAGCAACCACCAGGTGGCACTGCTATAACGACAGGACTCGTCGCTTCGCGGAGACGCTAACACAAATTTTCACGTAGCAACAGTTCAAAATAACTGGTAACATGCAAGTTACAATTGATTGAAGACGGAGTTATTTTATAGCAATCAAATTTTGTTTAATCTAGGTTTAGGTTTTGGGTTTTTTTCAAAAATGAAAACTGATGTTTCTGTTAAATTAGTAAAACTTCGAAGTAATACATGATGGTACAGATAGAGGATGTGGTTTGCTTATAACATAGCAGTGTGGTAGAGGTTTTTTTCCCAATCCTGCACAAATCTATTTACATTTTTATATTTATTACAGAGTTACTCGGCTAATTGATTACGGTTTTTGAGACTTGTCACTAGTATAAAATTAAGGCTGTGCAGGTGCTCATGAAGTATTAGGGAAACATTTTTCATTGGGAGGAACTTCTTGTAGTGTTTTCTTGGCAGGGAAGAGCTAGAACTCAATTAAAACATTTAAGGAGTTATTTTGGTTATACCTCATTACCTACAGTCTTATTGTTTTATGCTTAAAAAGTAGTTAAGAGAATTACAGGTAACTTGTATAACAGGGCAAAGTGAGTTCCATGTGCAGAAGTTACTGTAAATTGGCAGACAAGATGGATTTTGTTAACCTTTGATATCTCATTTGTGCATTTGTGATGTGCTGTGTAATTGTTGATTGTGCTGAGGGGGTTCCAGGAGTTCAAAGGGCTATGAACTGGGATAAGAGTTGCTCAAAAGAGGTCAAAAGGCATTTTAGTGTTTGAGTCCAATGTTCAGCACTGAGAGAAGGATCTGTTTATCAGAATGACCTGCTCACAGTGGCAATCCTGTTCTCTTGGGAAGATTTTGCACAGTTGTGCTCTAATATTCTGTGGGACTTGGTGCTGGGAATATATGTATGTGTGTACAAATGTTACATGATAATAAGTTATCTACTGTTTTATATTGTATGCTTCAAATAATATAGCACTAGCTACTGTCCCGTATTACCTTTCAATGCTAAACATTCCATATTTGTGTGAGCTTCACTTTCTTAAATATGTAGTAATGCTTCATACATATTTATTAAATATTAAATACGTTTGTTAAATAATGAGACCAGGCAAAGATAAGGCCTAAGTTCAAGTGAGAGTCTTCAAAAATTTGAGATCAATCCTTAGAAAATAAGGATAGTTCGATTGCTGCAACAAAGAAAATCAGCCACATAAAAGTTTGTTTGAAACGTAAGAAAAAAGCCCAACCCACAAATATAAAACATTGGTATATGGAACTTGGATATATAAAGTATTCACTTACTGTCATTAGACATTCCTGTTCCATTAGAGCTTCAGGCAATCCTATCGCTGTGTGTTCATCAGCTTAGTAGCATTGCTCTCCTTTGGCAAGTTGTGAAAGTGATGGTTTAGTTGGTTGGCTCAGTAGCTTTTTTGTGTCTCCGTAGAAACTGTCTTCATGCTGAAGAGAAATTTGGGGAAGTTTTCTTCCTCGTGCTCTTTGCTAAATTGTGCTTGACACAGACAAAGTCAAACTGCAGGAGAATACGACAAACACATTTGTGCAGACAAAGTATTTTCAAACATCCTTCAGTAAAGAGACCTCTGTGACCTGTTAAATGATTCTTCCACCACATGTTTCTTGTATCTGCTCCAATCCTACATGTTTTCTATTATATAAGCTGAAAATGTTATTACTCTATCCTGTCAGATTATGATGGTTATATAATTCAGCAATGAAGCTTTTCCAGAAAGGCAGAAGTTTGCTTGAAGTTACTGCAGTCAACTGGGGTGTAGATGTACAAAGCCCTAGGTTCTGTAGGCTAACTCTTCTTGAAACTCTGTTACCGTTGCTTAAATGCTTCGGTTTGAAAGTGGAATACAGACTTTGGTGCGTGCTTGCTTTCCTCATAAAGACTCAGCATTGGGTACCTAAAGCTGTGGAAATACATAGGCTCATTGATTGCATGTTAATTTTCCTTTTTAGATATGAATTAGTGGTGGGAAAGAGGTTTTATTGGAGCATTTGAAGGCACATGTTTTTTTTTTTTTCTTTTTTCTTTTTAAGTGCATCCAAGATGATAGACTCATAAGATAGGACAACAAAGTATTCAGCTTTTATGATTAAAAAATGCCTCACGAACAGTATAAGGTAGATTTGATTTCTTGATAACTTACCTCTTTTCTGCAATCACAAGGGCAAAAGCATCACTGATTTTTGTCAAATGGCAATGTATATGACACCGAGGCATGCATAAAATTTCTTTGCTGTACAGTTGGACACCAGCTTTAGTACACTCTCCACACTCTTCCAGGCTGCAACAAAATCCATAAACCCAAGTCCTGTTAACAGTGAACAAACTGAATTTAATTAATAAATCAGGTTATAAGAAAAAACAGTTTGATCTGTGATTAAACACCTGTCTGATTTTCTGCTTGGTTCCCTACTTAAATTTTCAAGCCAGTAGTCACACTTTCTTTTCTGATGCTTTTCTTGCCTTATCAGCCACATACATATTCCACAAAATCTATTATTTTAAATCTGATTGATGAATGTTTCATGAGTACAGAAACTCATTGAATTAGGGAATAAAGGGTTTTTTGGGATGTTGCTTTTGAACGCAAGTATCGAAACTCCACATATGTCCTGTTTTGGAGCTGAACTTAAGTCAGTGATAGTTTGTGGCAGTACTGTGCCAAACAAAACATTTAGTCTAAACCCCTCAAAAATGCAAAAGAAATTACAATACATCAACCAAATTTCTGAAAATTTCTGCTGCAAGCATTAGTATAACGCTGTAACAAGACTAAGTTCTATTGTGTTGTTGATAAATTAGTATTATTATTATTGTTATTATTTCCTTCAGAGCAGAGAAAAGGCCACTTTTACTGCAAGTTAGCTGTCAGTTACAGTTTTCTCCATTTCAACTGAGTTTCTCAGTAAGATTTCACCTGAGAAATTCAGACTATATCATTATAACCCAGGTCTCTTTTATCACAGCTTTTTAAAATAATCTAGGGATTTATAAAAATCTCCATCATTTCTTTAAGAATGAATATTTGAGACATACATACCCTGGAAGCCTTCAAGAAACTTACTTAAGTCTGCATAAAAGCTTTAGCACTGGTTCAGTAAATAAACACAGATGTAACCTAATGGAAACGTAAATTTTGCATGTGAAAACCAAAACACATTATTATCTGCTTATCACCAGCTATACATGGATAAAGTATATAAATATAAGCCTCAGTGCTTACTTGCTAAAGGGGATGAATTCTTGCTCAAAGCAAGAAAAGGAACTACAGAGATTTGAATAGCAAACTACTGGCTGACGAGAGATGCCATTAATACTATTCTGGTGATAAAAGATAAGATGATAAAAATTATATGCAGTTCTATTGAAACACATCTGTTTACTAAAACAGATATTCTGCTGTACAACAGAAGACTTTCTCTGTCTGCATTAGCATGCAAAGCCCAAAGGATCGGAAGAAAGCCAAACCAAAAATAAGTACATTCCTATAATTCTGTTGTGGTTTAACCCCAGCTGGCAACTAAGCACCACACAGCCACTCGCTCACTCTCCCCTGCTGGGACTGGGGAGAGAATCAGAAGGGTAAAAGTGAGAAACCTCATGGGTTGAGATAAAGACAGTTTAATAAGTAAAGCAAAAGCTGCACACACAAACAAAGCAAACCAAGGAATTCATTCACTGCTTCCTATCAGCAGGCAGGTGTTCAGCCATCTCGAGGAAAGCAAGGTTTCATCATGGCTAGTGGTTACTTGGGAAGACAAAACACCGTAACGCCAAATGTCCCCCACTTCCTCCTTCTTCCCCCAGCTTTATTTACTGTACTG
>VUYV01000447.1:497789-512837 GCA_008711295.1 Anarhynchus alexandrinus
TACTTTAAGGAAATATTAATAATAAAATAAAAAGAAATAATGAAATATGTACAAAACCTTATCAAGCTCCCGAGATGACAATCACGATACCAGCTGGCACTGGTGCAGTCCCATGCTGGACTCAGTGATGGACGGGAACTGGATTCTGGATTTGCATTCAGGATCAGGATCACAAGCAGACGAACAGAGTCCTCCTCAGATGTTGGCCACTGAAGGAAGAGGGCTGACCCTTTGATCCCTCAGCTTTTATACTGAGCATGAGGCAGATGAGATGGAATACCCTGTTGGTCAGTTTTGGGTTACCTGTCCTGTCCACTCCTCCCTGCAGGTGGGACCTCACTATGCTTTTCCGCTTCCGACCTTCCAACGGGGCAAATAACAAAGTTGGTTGGCCTTGGGTGTTATAGCAATAAGTATAAGCAAGAGCCTCTCTGCATACCATGCCTGGGCATCAGCTATAAACAATTGGTCTTATCACTCTGAGAGAGTGAACATTGTCTGCACAATATGCGGTTAATTTCAGTAGTTAGAAGAGGCCCAGCTAAGAAGCAAAGTTACTGAACAAAATTGGTTCTGTTTTACCTCAAACCAGGACACAGCTACTACGAAGAAAATTAACTCTACCTCAGCCAAAACCAGCACAAATTCTTACCAAAATTAAAAAAAAAAAAAGAAAGACCCTTCCTGCATTTATTAAACCCTATAGAGCAGAAAATCTCTCAGAAGGTTTATTACAAAGCATGTTTTCAAGAGATAAGCAGCCTTTATTGCAAATGTTTAATTATGTTCAAAGCAAATCTGTGCTGTGTTTGTTCTGGAATATGACTCCCACCTTGGTTTGTGCAAACTTTGGGTAGTATGACTTGGGTAATATCAGTTTAGTATTGGCATAAAGCTACTAGTTATGTTGATACTGAGAGTATTTTAGTATAGCTAAGTAAGTTGGTGAGTCATTGCTCTTAATGCTTTTCTTTTTAATTCTGTTCCTTATGAAGCATAGCTTGTATGGGAAGGTGCCTGGATGATCTCAGAACAACTGCCATCTCTGGAGAAAGCCATTTGCATTAGAAGTGCTCATGCAAAGGGCTTATTCATAGCTATAAAACTTAAGTGGTTGTTGACGGAAGAGTTGCTTCTGCTGGTTATCTAACTGGTTGCTAGGCTTCTCTTTACTTTAGGCTTTGTAAAACTTTAATCACACAGCAAATACAGAAGGAAGGAAATGAAGTTAGGAGAAATAAGTATGTGCTTAGTATATTTCCATTCTGAACTCACAAGAATCAGCAAAGATCTTCACTGTGACATGTGCCCCAGAGATCTGTCATCCTGCATAGCGGTTTAGTCAGGATAGGATCAATGGACCAGTGCCTGGAACAGCAGCAGTTCTCTATATGAGTGTTGTGCGCCAAATTAAGTACCTGAGGGGCTGGATAGATTTCGTATAGGAAATATTCTATTTGAATGTAAGATGCAATTGCAATAAATCTAAGTCTATTCCTTTGCTGCTGTGGAAACTGTATCAAGTAGACCTTATCATAAACGTGTCATGTTCTGTATTAAAAATAGGGGGGTTTACTGCCATTAAGATTATTTACAATATTTTGATCTGATTAGTCATCTTTTAATTTCTAGGCTATTTTTCCCCACTTGTTCCTGTGCAAACAATGCCAGTTAATATTAATAGTATGGCTAAGACTAGAATCTGGCATTACAGAAAAAAAATAATGCTTTAGTAAAACGTTGTGGTTCATAGTTTTTCCAGAGTAATTGAAAAATGTACTTGCAGCGTGAGTTTCTATTTATTTCCCTTGGATTCATTTCAAATACTGGATGCCAAAGTCTCTAAATAAAAACTAAAGGGAAGTTACTATTCCTTGGATTTGAAAAGACATGCTGTCCTTTGTCTCGTTCTGTTCAACAAGAGGAAGTGTTAAGTCCTGCACATGGGGAGGAAAAACCCTATGCACCAGTACATGCTGGGGGCCACCCAGCTGGAAAGTGTCTTTGAAGAAAAAGACCTGCGGGTCCTGGTGGACACCAAGTCAAACATGAGCCAGCACTGTGCCCTTGCGGCAAAGGTGGCTAATGGTGTTCTGGGCTGCATTAGACAAAGTATTGCCAGCAGGTCAAGGGAGGTGATCATTCCCCTCTATTCAGCACTGGTGAGGCCACAGCTAGAGTTCTGGGTCCAGTTCTGGGCTCCCCAGTACAAGAGGGACATGGACATACTTGAGAGAGTCCAGCAAAGTGCCACAAAGATGATTAGCAGCCTGGAGCCTCTCTCCTACGGGGAAAGGCTGAGAGAGCTGGGACTGTTCAGCCTGGAGAAGAGAAGGCTCAGGGGGATCTCATCCATGTGTACAAATAGCTGGAGGGAGGGTGCAAAGAGGACAGAGCCAGGCTGTTTTCAGTGGTGCCTGGTGACAAGACTAGAGGCAATAGGCACAAACTGAAACACAGGTGAGTCCGTACGAATGTGATATGATTAGAGCTGTATCAGCAGTCCTGTCAGGAGCTACAACATGAGCGTCCATGCACAGTATAGGTAACTGATATAATTTGCTTCAGTTTCCATACTAACGTTGTTAGTGCTGCCTGGTAATGCTGCTGGGTAAACAAGGGAATTTCTTCTGTCTTTGGGAGATGTTTTTCTTCCAGTTCACTTGTAGCATGAAACCTGTGTTTCCAGCCAGGCTTGCCAAGTTGTTTATTTCATAATAGGTATGGCAAAGGGATTCTGCTGCCTGTTCTACAGGGGAAAAATGTGTTATATACAAATAAAATGTAAACGATGCTACTGAGACCTGTACTCATTGTAGCAGGAAGTTCCAGGGATTTCCATTGTAAAATAGATGAGGTGTCTGTTTCTGTGGTACTGTTCTATAAATACTTTATGCGAAACAGAGATACTGTGTACGCATGTAATTATTGACTTCTTGCTTATGACTTGGGTGCCCCAAGCAGGTTTTTCTTCTCCTGTAGGAGACTTTGAAATGAATTTATGAGAACTAGGATCTTTCACAAACTGAGATGCTCGAGGCAGCATTTTGAGGATGTCTTGACTCTGATGTGGTGAGCAGTCCCTAACTCTAAACGCAGAGCACGGGGAATGGGGGATAGAGCTGCTAGAAGTTTGTATTAAGAAAGAAAAGGCAGGGTCAGGTAGCTAACTATGAGGCATGGGAGGCATGTCAACACTAAAAGAGTTAAACTCCATGGAGATAATAGAGTTTAAACTCTATTAAACTTAATGGAGATAAACTCAATGAAGTTTTCTCAACCAGATACTGCTTCTGACATGTGATTTTACTGTGGAAGGGTGTTTTGTACACACACGTGGATATAAACAACTTGCTTTCTCACTCTGTGCACAGTATACTTATAGCCAGGCATGTTGCCAATTCTGTCAATGAAGTGACTAAATTGTTCCAGCCAATGTTTCCATCACAGTGTATGATGGTGCAAAATCAAGACATGCTTTCCACAAACTTAAATATAGATATACACAATATATATGTACTATACATGTATATATAAAAATATATCCATGCTGCAACTTCACCAAAATCCTTACTGGCTGCTCAGAGTCAACATAGTTGTGGTAAATCATTTGCCAATCCAAAAAGGCTTTTTTTTCCTTTCTTTTCTTTAATAGAGTATTGGTTTATAAAGCATGACAAAAATTAGCAGGTTGATTATTTGATCTAAGGTTTCTAAGCCTCTAGGAGGAAATCATCATTTGATCTCTACATGTGCACAGAGAAATTCAGATGCCCTGACTTGTTTCATGGAAGGAATCTGTTTCCTTTCTTTAGTGGGCAGAGGCATTACTTTTGCTCCCTTGTATCACCCTCCAGTTTCAGGGAAAAATATTATGCATAGGGATCAGTAGTTTTAAAATCCTTGACTGTGCTAAAGGGATTGGAAATTCTGTAACAAGATTGCTAGGTGATCTCCAGAACACCAAACTACTGTTGAGCAATCTGCAGTCATTAAGTTGTGGCTGAGCAACAGGTTTCCTGAGAAAAGACTGACAATTTGCAGTGTTACTGTAGAACAGTGGGCACCCAATGTAATGGGTGTTGTCTGCAATGTTTTTCCCTAGTCTTACCCGTAACTGCAGGCTCCTGACAGTCCCCATGGGAGCCACGACAGAAGTCTTTCTGGAGAAATACTGTTTGAATGCTCCACTGGCCAATCTATGTTGAAACTTTTGCCCCTTATCACTAATCCCGTGAACTGGAAATTAAACATTGGAGAGAGGCTCACCGGATTAAAAAAGTACTGTATGAGATACAATGGCCAAGTTTTCTCCAGCTGCTGAAGCTGATGCTGCGTCGGTGACATCTGTGTGTTTTTGCTGAGGGACTTTGTGATTGCAGCAAAGTATAAGTTTATGCTAGAAATTTCTATCAGTCTTACATTTCTGAACAGTATTTAGTGAAATTATTAAAAAAAAATCAAGTATATTCCACAAGGGGACATAACATAGAACAATCTTTCCATTTAGGCTGTAAATAGAATAGTGGAAAAAGTATTTCTCCTTTTGTATTTTACTGGGCAAATTTGAGAAATTCAGTCCACAGTATATTGGCTAAAACAAAAAGATATATCAACATCCTATTATGAAATTTATTTCATGTTTTCCTCTCCCTGAAGCTGTTGGGCACAATCCATAGTAGAGTCAGCTCTAGTATGTGACTTTCATGTTGTAGTAGAGTATACTCATTAAATATGCAGATAGCAGGAAGTTTAGAAGCACACTGAAAGAGAGGACTAGAAAATGATTCTGACAGTTTGGGGGATTGCTTTTAAAAAACTGGGATGCAATTGAGTGTAGTGATCAGCATAGGAGGGCAAGTGGCAAGTCAAAAGCAGTTCTGCAGAGAAAAAAATGTCTGCAAAGAACAGTGGATGACAAAGTGAAAGTGAGTTAGAGGTACCCTGATATTGGGGGGGTAGATGAAAGGCAAACAACATAGTGGCTGTGGAAACAGGAATAGAGTTGACAAAATGAGAAGTAACGCTTCACAGCGGAAAGGGCGAGGGTAGCAGTCTTCAGGAACATAAAAAGTAGCTATGAATTTGAGCAGGAGATACAGTCTTTCTGAGGAGATTAACTTTGACAGTATGATACAGTTTGAAATGGTAATGGAATAGGTCATCGTTGGAGGCCTTTGAGCACAAGTTATTGCTCAGGAATGATATAGAAAGTTGATCCTGCACTGGGAAAAAAGCTAGTCTACATGGTCTCTTAAAAACCATCTGAGCTCTGGTTTCAGATTACTTAGTTATTTTAATAGTCCTGTTTTGTTGTTTTATCCACAGCGGATTGTGTTTTTTAAAAAATTTGTAGGATGTTAAAAAAGCACACATTTGATCAGCATCATAAGAGATCTATTTGCTTACCATTTTGTTTATATGACTGATATTGCTAGAAGCGCACATCACCGTCAGTTTCTCTAAAGTGGTGTTGTAAATGACAGCAATCTTATGATGTATTGGATTTTTATGGTAACTAGGTTTTATTTAAAATATTGATATCCCCTGCTGGAGTATTTGGTGTGGCTATCATAACATTTGTCTAAGTCAGAGCCCAGGGCATTCAAGTTAAAATAAATGCCAAAGGATTATTCAGATAATACACTACATTTACATAGTGCTAGTTTACATGGTTCTAGAAGCAAAGATTGATTGACATTTGTGTTTGTGTTACTTCTATAATGTGAAAGACCTGGAAAGGGGACGCTTGATGAGAAATGGTGTGTGATTGTCATCTCTCAAGTATAAGAAAACAGTACAGAGCCACAAATACTCAAACAGAAAATGAAAATATTTTAAGCGATGGTCTGTTCAGAGCTGGGTGCTCTTAGCATTCACCTATAACAGTATGTAAGCGTTGGCAGAGAATGTTTGATACTCCAATGCTTCATGTATATGTTATGGAGCAAACCCATTTGTTTCCTTTTGATTTTTGCAATCTCCTATATGGGCTTGTTGCCCATATAAACTGTTTGCTAGGACAGAATAATAAATATTTTTCTGGGTTAAAATACATCTCACATAAATCTACCAGTGTTTTATTGATGGTAGTTCTAGACTGCTGAGTCTGCATTTATATTCTGTGTAAGTCAGAGCTCAGGGTATTCGACTCGAAATAAATGCCTTTTTGTTATTTTCAAGAAACTGAGCAGTAGAATTGATTAAAATAGAATTGTAGATGAAACAGATAAGCTAAATAATGGAAACCACTCCAAAGAGCAATGTGTCCTTCCCATTGCTACTTTGGAAAGAAATACCGCACATTAAAGTATTGAATGCACGTGGTTGTTATGTGTAATTTGGCAACCAGCTAGAATCACTAGACTTATCATATACTAAACTTTAAGCTGCTGCCAAGGAGAGAATGATAAAAGGAACAGAAAGGTGATGGACGAAGAAGTTGAAAATGGAGATGATATGGTTAAATGCCAGTAAAGAGAATCAGTTTTTCCTAGTCACACATGAGAACTTGACCCCAGCACGTCAGAAATGCCATATATTGATTATAGCTTTGAAATTTTGGGTGTTGAAAAACGTGATGAGAGCTCATTTCAACTTAAAATAAAAATCTTTGCTCAGGTGTTGTGTCCTTCTTCTCTTTAGACCTGTGTTCTCTCCCTACCTCTCTGCTCCATGCATCCCTTTTTCTTCACACTTAACTGCTTAGCCCAGCACAGAAAACCAGTTCACCCTTATTCCAGTTCCTCTCCCATTCCTGAGCCTGCTGTGCAAGAATTCTTGTTGTCTGTAATGAAAGTAAGTTTCCACATGCCTAATTCAGCCTTGAGGACCTTCATGATCCCACCAGCTCCAGTCTAGAAAGAAATGATAGACTAGAAAAGGCCTATCCACTAGCAAGGAATCCTCCTTCCTTGTGCTGAAAGGACCTTTTTGTATATCTAAGGAATGGGATAATTTCCTACAAGACTACCAATAATGACATAAAACCCCTTCTTGGATCAGGAACCATTTAGAATGCTATAGTGAGAAGAACTCAACTCTTTAGCTGTTGAACAAAATGGTAGATATACTAATATTATTATTATTTTTTTTTAAATGAAAGACATCTGTTAATGTTAGGATGCAAAAAAAAATTAGTCCTGACCAGAAAAAAATAATGCAGCGTTCGTTAATCAGGAAGGCATTAGTTTGTAGACTCATGCTCGGGACACCCAACTCTTTCATGCCTGTTATCCTGTCAGTTCACTCACTAGATTTAGTGAAGTAAAGATATGGTTCTTCTCCAGGATTAGTTGCTTTCATGTGCTTTGCAATCTTCACTCCACTTTGAAAGTGGACTGATGTTTAAGTGCTTAGCTGAAATAAAAAATATTCTTTAAGCTGTTCAGACAGACCCACTTTACAAAGCTTTTGAGCCTTATTTTAGTTGGTTTTGATTACCATTCAATTTTCTATGTTGTGCAAGAGTTGGAGAGCAATTCCAGAGGACAAATGCTGATATCCCATATGGTTGCTAGTGTTTGAAGTTTAAAACAAGAAATTTTAGAAATATTGTGACAGATAATGAAATCATTCAACTGCTTCCTAGATAACATTCCGTACATAAGGCTTATGTTTTCATCTCACACATAAGGACATAAATGTGAACAGTGCTATGTGTACTAGTATTTCATGCCTCTTAGAACATGTCCAGTCTCTGCTGTTGAGATTATAGCCTACAAAAAAAAGGTGTTTGAAATGTGTAATATTATTTATCCTTAAAACATCTGTGTGATGCTCTCCTCCATCAAACTTGCAAACCCAACATTGATGTGAAGACAACATAGATTTCAGAATTGCTGACTGCCCTGCTTGCAGTTGTGAAGTGCCATGGGTAGCTGACATCTCTGCAAAACATTTGAAATGTATGTGAATATGGGGGGAAGTTGATACCAAGATCCTGTTGCTGTGCAGCTTTGTGTATACCTTAAGAAAGGAGGATTTTTTTTTCTTATCCAATTAACAGAGGGAAAATAAAATCAAACTTGTGTGTCAGTAGACATGGATTTAATGATTAACTTTTTAATTACAGATGCCATGTATCTGCATTCAACAATATTTCATATCTGGACTTGCTACATGTGTTCACATATCAGACAAGTTTTAATAACTGATCTGTTAGGTCAGGTGTTTGTACAGATAGGCACAGGCCTCAAGGTCTTTGTCTTCATCTCAGTAGTCAGTGTTCTGGCCCCCTTTGTGTATTATGTTTGTTTCCTGTCTGTATCCAAGTGGTGGAAAAATGGAAGAATATTTGACAGAAATCACTTTGTGGAATAGATTCTGAAATCCAATTATGAGGGCTAAGTACAAATCTTATCTTTTCTCCTGCCTGCAGTAGTTCAAACCCTTCAATAATTTTTAATTAAAAGACAAAGGCAGATATTAATGCCTCAGTGTTAAATTTTTGTCTTCAGTGTAACTGGGCACCAGTTTCAGACACAATCTTTGCATATCGACTATGAAGAACAAACTAGATTGTATCCTAGCAGGTACAGCTTTGCACTTGTTAGCAAGATAATTCACTGTTCTTTAAGGTGCCCTGTTGCTTGAATTTCCATTAGGACAAAAATACTGTATACATCATATAAAATGGAAGAGGGAGGACGCAAATGAGATACGGAGAGTTAGATCCACCCTGACATATTATACATTGAAGAGATAAAACAAAAATATTGATAAAGGTATGTTAAACATGTACAATTCATTCTATTCACCATAGCAAAGGAGAATGGCTGAGGGAAAAAAAAAGTGTTAAAATAGAGAATAGGAATCTTACAGCAATTGCTAATTTTGAGTCAATTTTATCATAGAATCCTAGAATAGCTCAAGTTGGAAGGGACACATACGGTTCATATCCTTGCATTTCCTTTTCTGTTCAGAACAAATTTAGTTGCCCAACCGGTTGTGATCCTGGTAGCTCCTATAGAATTGCACTCTTGCAATGTAAGGAGGAATTTTGCTTTTTACTTTCTGAAAGTCTAGGTTTAGTACCTCTAGCACCCACATTTACACATCACGGGACATAAATGCACTTGTAATTTCTCCTCCAGGTTCCAATCTGTAAATTTCTCAGAGGTTGTTATCAGGAACAAAACTAGATCAGGAGAAAAGCCACCAAACTGAGCTCAGGAGGCCAGAAGATTTAAAGAGGATAAATATGAATTGAAGAAGGGAAGAATAGGAAAGAAGAGGACAAAGTAATGTGATAAGAAAACTTCATGTTTAAATGAAAGTGGCTGGAGTGACAGGTTTTATATGAGGATAACCTCCTGTAGCAAAAGACATTTTCGTCCTGCAAGTGAGACCAGAGAACAGCTGCAGCAGCAACAGCTGTCGTTTCCCTGCTGTCCTATGGTTGAGGTTGCAGCATTCACACAGCTGAGATGGGGGCAGAGATGGGCATAAGCGTGTAAGGCGGGTGAGGGGAGAAGCAGCAGCAGTGGAGGGGGCAAAGGCAGTTGCTCACTGCTGAGAAAAGGGGTGTGATGGAAAGGCCTGTGGTAGGAGGAAGAGCTCCTCCTGCATCATGGGACTTCTGTTGATTGAGAGCACTGCATGGTACTAGTTTGAGTGAAACCCTTTATTGATAAAAGTATTTCTTGGAAGAGGTGTCCTTTTGGGTCTCGGTGGGGCGTGTGAGATCTGTCAGCAACAGCAGTGTCAGCAAATTCCTCGTTCGCATCTCCTTGCACCCCACAAAGTGAGGTGCTGGTCGAGAAGGGCCTGCGCCAGGAGAGTGTCTGCTGCGCTGGTCCCTCCACTCAGCCTCCCCTGGCTGTTTCCTTCAAAAGAGCAGGACGCTGCGAATGCTGAAAAGTGGAAGGGAAGGGAGGAGTTAGAGGTGCTGCGGCTGGGGTGTTCAGGAGCAGGCAGCGGGGCAGGCAGGTGTGCCTGAGAACCGGACACCTTCTTTCTCATCCAGCCTCTTCCTAAGTCAGCTGCAGGAGCCGTGCAGCAACGGGGCAGCCTTCAAAACCCTGCTGAAGGGAACCCCTCAGGAGCTAAGGCACCTTGTCCCTCCCCAAAGCTCTTGTGCTGCGCTGTAAGACATGCTGTTCCTTCCTTTGGCTTTTATGCTGTTGTTGCCAAGGATGCCCCTTACTCCTTGCTCTCCTGTGCCTGTCCTGTGCTCTCAAGCAGTGCCCTGAGATGTGGTGCCTGAGGGTCTGTGCTGGCTGCAGTGCAGCACTGGGGCCACAGGGTCTTTGCTGAGCTGAACCATGAGCAGGAGGGTTCCCTGTGCTGAGCGTGGGCTCTTCCATCCGGGCTATGGCAAATCCTCCCAACATATGTCCCTGGTGCCTGTTTTCTCCAAAGGCTTGGATGCTTTTTGAGAAGGCGGTGTTGCATGCTGTGCCAGCCAGAGTGTTTGGATTGTTTGAATTTTAGGTGGAGGTGGCGTTTGCTGTAGCTCGCTCCTGCTAGTCAGGGTCTCACCTTTTTCCTGCGCGTAACAACTCAAATCCCTCATTCACTTTAGTGATGGGCAGCGTGTGCGTGATCAGCACGTCTGAGTTGAATTTCTTCTCCAAATAGCTGGAAACTAATTTGGGGATACAATCTCTCGTTTTCCAACCTAGAAACAAGAGAAAGCACCTGCAGTGAATAATCAAAGAAATGCTGTTTTGGTAAGACAGTATTGCTGTGAGGGTCAGGACTGAGTGACTGGTATTGGTGCCTTTATCTTGTGAGAAATTTTCCTCTCTTTAGGATGAGAGTGGCTTACCATAAGCAGTTCTGTGCGGTGAACAGCATGAAATGGTCACAAGTTTATTAGCATGTTTCATGTCTACATATACAGTGGAAATGCAGCGCTCCTGTTTAGTTGTGGTTTTCTTGAAAACCCTCTCAAAGAGGCTTCCTGGGACAATGCCAAGCTTGAAATATTCTTGGTTCCCAAGAGCTTAGCGACTATGAGGTAAAGTGTCTTTTGTCCTAAAGCTGAGGACATTGGTCACATGGGAAAACTCATTTTCAAGGGGAGAGTTATTAATATGCTCTGAAGGATACCTGATCCACGGACATTTGGAAATTACTGTGAAAGCAAAAGGCTGAAATGTCTAAAAATGTTTTCCTGAGTTTCATACCTCCGAGCAGAGTGCCCTTCCATGTACGCCCAGACAGCAGGAGCATAGGATCGAGGGAAATCACGGAACCAGAAGCCAGTTCCCCAACCATCACGCAGACACCAGTGTTCATGTTGCAGGAGGCCAGGGCAGCAGTCTGACGGGACAGGCAGGGGAATTAGAAAACATGCTGATGTGTTTGTCCAAAAAGCGTTCTTTCTGTGCAGTCATTTGCCTCTCTCCGTTAATTTGAAAACACATGCTCCCTGGTGCAGCCAAGACGGAGAGCTCAGTGCCTGTTTGAAGACTTGTACGTCATTTTCTCCCAAAGCCAGTAGACTGCCTTTCTGGGCAAAGAAGTGCCCAGCAGTGCAGGCAGCAGGCAAGGAACTGCCCGCCGGGGTGAATTTTGCCCTGACAGGAGCCTGTGAATGAGCTGGGAGGGAGGACACGTTCTGAAATGCCACCTACCATGGTATCGGCATGCCCAATGACCTCAAAGGAGTAGTCCACGCCGTGGCCGGTCATCTCAGTGAGGACCTCCTGGATGGGCTTCTTGAAGTCGTGAGGACTGATGCAGTCAGTGGCTCCCAGCTCCTTGGCCTTGGCAAACTTGTCCTTGTTGATATCCACGGCAATGATGCGGGAAGCGCCAGCCGCCTTGCAGCCCATGACAACAGAGAGGCCAACTCCTCCGACGCCAAAGATAGCACAGGTGGAGCCTGGTTTTACCTGCACAATGTGGGGCCCTATGAGTCTCCAGCGGGAAGAGGAGGTTTCTGCTGCACAGGGTTGGTGAGGGTGTGAGGGTGGCTGTGGGATGCTTGTGGTGTCCACGCCTCAATACCAACCTTGGCAGTGTTGATGGCAGCCCCATAGCCTGTGGGAAACCCACAGCCAAGCAAGCAGACTTTGTCCAGAGGTGCAGCAGCATCTATCTTGGCAACGGCGAACTCCGGGATCACGGTGTATTCTGCAAAGGTGCTGACCCACAGGAAGTGGTGGATCTGCTTCCCTTTGCAAGTGAAGCGGCTGGTCTTGTCAGGCAGCAGGTTTTGTGGTTCAGAGACACTGTTGGGAGGTGCATGCATTTGTTGTTCATCAAGTAAAGGACCCGTGGGGTTGTCAGACTTGTTGACAGACAGCCGACCCCATTTAGGTGTAGGGGAAAGAGAAACAAACTCACTGGCACTTCAGGCAGTAGTTGGATTCAGGATTCAGGCAGAAGCTGCATTCTCCGCACTGTGGAAGGCAAAGGGGGATGACTTTGTCACCTGGAATAAGACACATCCCATGTTAGGTGGTGCCTCTCTCTGGGCAAACCCTGAAGGTGCTGCCTGTTGGAGAGCTGAATGTTGAGTGTGTATTTTTGTGTGTGTCTGTTACCTGGTTTCACAGAGGTCACTCCTTCTCCAACACTTTCCACAATGCCAGCTCCTTCGTGGCCTGGGATAACTGGGAAATCCACATTAGGAAAGCAACCTTCCAAAAGGTGTTCATCTGTGTGACAGATGCCTGTGGCCACAATCTGTTTGGAGGGGAAAGAGCAGATGAGCTTTAGAAACTGTCTGGCCTCAGTTTGTGGAAGTAATTTTCACAGGAGTGTTATAATTACCACCGTAATTGGGGCTGCCACCCCATGCCAGCACACTGTGCCCAGGCTGGGCTTTCCCCTGCTGCTTACACTGAATGCTCCATGTGGCTTTCCTCTGCACTGTGCTGGGGATTAATTTGTGGAGTGTGTCTGGCTTTCAAAGTTCTGGGAATGGAGAATCCCAGGTGATCACGTCGGAAACAGCCTGGCATAACTTAGCAGGGAGAGCAAAGTTGTACTGGGTGCAGGTGTGCCACAGAGTTTTTTAATCCAGTGAAGATTGTCCTTTTCTGATGGACTGAATAGGGTCACTGCCAAGAGTCATGGGAGATGTTTGGGATGTGTAGTTCAAGGGCAATCTGCAGCTAAGCTATGGGTAAGATTAAGAAGCGTCATAAGCTGTGAACGTTTATCTGGAGACCTTTCTTCATATGGTCAGCTGGCAAGAGAAAGAGGGCAAAAAGTACCTTCACTGGTCCTGAGATATTGTTACCAATAGGCATTTTCTGCTGTGGAGCAGACGTTTATCTGTTTGCATGTTCTAAAGCAGTTTGAACTTAATGAGAGTATTAGTCTTCTCCCTAAGAAACCTACAGTCCCAAAGGTGGACAGCATGAGTGCTTTGCAGTTGTCATTGAAGCTGAAGGGGAAAATGGATCTCCCCAGTTTGGGTTCATTTAGCTGGGGGCTGCTGCATTTTATCATCCAGTGCTCCTGAGTGTCTGAGCTATGCCACACGGGAGCCTGCTCAGAAGGGGATCGGGAACTGGACTGCTTGGGACATTTTTCTTCGCTATTCGGTGGTTGTCAGGTAGCATCAACTGTGAACATTTTAACATGAATTTTTTTTCTTTTTTTTTTTTTCTTATTCACATAGCACTTCCTCACCTCCGCCCCCTGTCTCCCTGATCTCTTCCAAGAAGGGCATGGAAAACGGTATCGTGAGGGCGCAGCCACAGCAGGGCTGCTGCCCATGGCAGGAAGAGGCAGGAGCCAAGGGCTACCACAGGGCAGGCAGCACCCTCAGGGATCAGGACTCTGTCCCACAGCACCTTAACACAGTGGGCAGAATGAGTGCTGGTAACAGGGTTCGTTGACAGACCCAGGCCAGGCCAGTGATAAACCAGGAGCAGAGCCCATGCAGGAGGTCCAGGCAGAGTGATGGGAGACAGAGCTGGAGGTGAGATTGGAGACAAGGCCACAGTGTGAATCCCAGGGATCTGTCCAGCAGATATGGCTGGAGAAAGGCATTCCTACACCACAGTTTAGGCAAGGATTAATCTGAAAGGGAGCCCTTGGCAGACAGTGCATGAGTGGAGGTTACAGCTAAGGCTGCTCTGGACAATTAAAGACTATTAGTGGACACAGATCCCTGACAGGTATATTGGTATAGCCACAAGAAGAGCAATTCCCACAAGGCGGAATAAAATAGTGAAACGTGGTTTTACCTTGACACGGACTTCACCTGCCTTTGGAGGTGCTACGTCCACCTCCTCAACAGAGAGTGGCTTGCCCACGGCCCAGGCAACAGCAGCTCTGCATCTGATAACCTGGAAGCAACAGAAGGGATTACGCTGCATGGGAATATTTGCCTTTGGCACATGGTTGGGGATGGTCATCTTACAGTCACCTAAAATACGGCTGCAGAAACTCAGTAGTGCTCAGCTGCATGCAAAGGCAAGTGATGTTCAGTAAACACTGGCCTAGTTTAGTCTGAGGAACACCATTTGTGTTTCATCACGCAAAGAGCATGAGATCTATCCCTAGGAAATGATTGGGTTTTTAATGGCTTTTGTGGATTTTTCCTAATGTTGTCATATGTTAATGGACAGATTGTGCTCTGATGGGGAGTGTGGACGCTACCTATTGCAAATCACAGAATCACACAGAATCACAGGATTTTCAGAGTTGGAAGGGACCTCTAGAGATCATCTAGTCCAACTCCCCTGCTAAAGCAGGATTGCCTAGAGCACATTACTCAGGACTGCATCCAGGCGGGTTTTGAAAATCTCCAGAGAGGGGGACTCCACAACCTCCCTGGGCAGCCTGTTCCAGTGCTCTGTCACCCTAACTGTAAAGAAGTTTTTCCGTGTGTTGGAACGGAAATTCCTATGTTCCAACATGTGCCCATTGCCCCTCGTCCTGTCACTGGGAACCACCGAGAAGAGTCTGGCTCCATCCTCCTTCAACCCACCCTTTAGATATTTGTAAGCAGTAATAAGGTCTCCCCTCAGCCTTCTCTTCTCTAGGCTGAAGAGTCCCAGCTCTCAGAGCTTTGCTGTCGGATTTGTAAGATACTGGGCTGAACATTCCTAGGAGGGGTTAAGGAACGGTCCCCATCCG